>JAEIGR010000143.1:0-225779 GCA_018904305.1 Scaptomyza montana
ACCATAACGCCATCTGTCTAATTTTTCTTTCTTTCCACTCAACGCCATCTGTCCATTTTTCTTTTTCTATTTCTTACCTGTGGCGCCATCTGCCTTCTCTTTTTTGCAACAGCAGTAGTTTCTTTCTTTCTCCCGCACTCCCACCAAAGCGCCATCTGTCTGTTCCTCTTTTTCTTTTCTTTTCCTTACCAAAGCGTCATCTGTCTTTTCTTTTTTCCTTTTCTTTTCCTTAACAAAAACGCCATCTGTCTTCTTTCTATCTTTTTTACCAATGCGCCATCTGCCTCCCCTTTTCTGCATTTTCTCCCTCTTCCGCCAAAGCGCCATCTTCTCCATTATTCCCGCACCCAAGTTACATCTACTTATTTTTCTCACTCCCTTTTCCAAGAGTCACCTAGCATTTTTCTTTCTTCCTTCTTTCCTTATGCAGTCGCCCACCCTAGTTTTCTCTCTATTTTTGTTTCGACAGTTAATTTATCACAAAAATGCAGATTTAACAGTACCCAATTTATTGTACTATAGTAGGCTTTGTTTTTTTTTTTTTTTTTTTATTTTTTTTTTTTTTTTTTTTTTTTTTTTTTTTTTTTTTTTTTTTTTTTTTTTTTTTTTTTTTTTTTTTTTTTTTTTTTTTTTTTTTTTTTTACTGGTACAGTAAACGGAATGACCGTTGCCGTAAAAGTTTATTACAAATGGCGGGGGAAGTGACAGTAGAACGAATATGCTAAAATGGAAAATCATTGCATTTTAAAAAACGACACGACATTCGCATGCTAAAAGTTTGCGGTGAGAAATTGTCGATTAAGCCAATCCTTGTCGAGCCGTTTCTAAAGGAGTTTCGAGAGAAAGTCAAAGAGTCTGGTTTGCACAAATGCTTCCGGTGAGCACAAAATTAAACCGCTCGTTATCGGCAAATCATTGAACCCCAGAGCATTCCCAAACTATGGGAGCTTACCGGTCGTGTACAAAGCAAACAAAATGCATGGATGACATTAAGATTTTTGAAGAATGGTTTCACGATGTGTTTGTTCCTGAGGTAAGTAAAAAAAAAACTAAATGCAGATAATCAAATATGGACTGACTTTTGATCCTTATTTTATTAATTTTTTCAGGTTAGATTATTCCTTTCTTCTAAAAATCTTCCACAAAAGCGCTGTTGCTTTTGGATAACGCACCTTGTCATCCGAAAGATGGAAACTTAAGAAGTGACGACGGAATGATCTCCATAATGCTTTCCACCCAACTGTACTCTTATTCTTCAGCCAATGGACCAAAATGTTATAAACTTTACAAAACTCTATTACAAAAAAGGTCTCTGGGCTCATTTAATCGGAAGTGAAGGCCAAAATGTAGAGAGCAAAATCAAAGCATTTAACTTGTGGCATGCAGTTTGTTTGCTTTCTAATGCATGGGGTAAAGTGTCATCTGATGCTATAAAAATTGCTGGAATTTGTTGGCTTGTTCTAATGATCAATGGACTGATGAAGATGATTTGCCGTTAAAAGTAATTAGAGATGAACTACTTCATGAACAATCAATGATTAGCACTGTTTCCAATCATCTTCGTGAAGTTTCAGCCGAAAATTCAATTTCTTTAATGAAATAATTGACTGGATTTACGAAAATGAAAGCGATGACATTCCAGCTGCAGGCGAAGTGGATGAAATCGAAAGTGCAGACGAAATCACCATTGATGTTGTTGTGGCTTCACCAAAAATTAAACTGCAAACTGCTATTAACTCTTTGAACACTTTCATTAAATGGGCTGAACAGACGGAACTTCCAATAAATGACATTTTGAAGCTTCAAGATCTTCGCGAAACAGCAGTTCAGAAAAGCATAAATTGTAAAAAAGTTCAGACAAAAATTTCAAAATTTTTCAAAAAATAAATAAAATAATATTAAATCCTTGTTTTAAACGCAGTCTTATTCGATTTTATTTAATTTTAAAGGTAAGCGAAGGCATCTGCATTTTAAAAAGGGCTCGTGGCCACCGGAAAATTTCACCTCAGTTTTCGCAACCACCTCAGTTTTCGCAACATTCCAAATTTTAATAGGTTGGGTTAACCGAGGTCGTACTGTATATATATCCTTGATCAGCATCAACAGACGAGTAGATTTAGCTATGTCTGTATGCTTTATATCATGTTCTTAGGGTATCTCATAGTCGAGCTTTCTCTAACTTTCAAGTGACATCGGCTAATAGGCTCGTCGATTATCAAATTAACGAATATGTAAAGCTAATGCGTGTGCAATATTTAATTGCATTAGCAGCATCATTCGGTGATTTATAGTCGAAGTGTTTACATATTTCTGTGTCCAAAATGAAAAAGTGCGTTGCAAAGGGTTGCGTTAGCTTAGAAAATATAAAATATTTTCGTTTTCGGAGCGGGAAATTCATTTCTGGTGTGAAAATTTGCAACTTTCACCCAGTGCAATTACGTCGAACACATTTATATGTGCTAGGCATTTTTATTCGTCGTGCTTCGGTGCTAATAAGCTAAAAATTGGATCTGTCCCAACAGAGAACTTAGGTATGTTTATTTGTAACAATTGTTAATTGCCATTTATGTATAAGCTAGTGTTGTTTTTGCCGTAGAAAGTAAATTTCAAGTAATTTATTATAGGGCATGATAATGAAATCGAACATTATCCAACATTTTGTGATGAGGCTCGAATTTCTTTGCGACATGTTCGCAAATGTTGTGTAGAGTTTTGCAACTCAACGGCCCCACCTGGCACTCTTTTTCTTTTCCAACCGACGCCAATCGGCATGATGATTGGAAATCGTTGTGCAATATTGCCAAATCTGCAAGGGACTTGAAAGTCCTACGCATATGCGCAAAGCATTTTGATGCTTCCGATGTAGGTGTGAGAAAAATAAAAACAACGGCTGTGCCCAAACATTTTCTTGACCATTCTGAGGTAGAAGTAGAGCCACCATTTGAGGATGTCAGCGTGCCACTTGATACAGATTTCAACTGTGAAAACTGCCTTAAGTTTGCACAACTGTATGATTTTCACCGGAAACAGTGAAAAAAAGCACAAGAGCAGCTTGAAGACATGAACAAAAAATACAATGAGTTGTTATTAGTTCATCAAGAAAAATTGCGCTCTGATGAGGAGGAGTTGAGCATTTGGAAATGTCGAGCAGAAAGAGACCCTCGTTGTGTTTGTGTGGAGAACAGGGCTCAGCTGTTTGCTAATATTATAACGAATGAGTCTAGAGTTATATATTCCGAAGCTCAAAAAAACTTGTTGCAAAACGTAAATTATGTTTCGAGCAAGGCTTATGTTTTTATGCGCAATGTGCTGCAACTAAGTTTGCCTTCTCCACGAACGCTGCACAGATGGAGCCCAATCAAAAGACTGGACACTGGCTTAGACTCCGCCATAGTGTCTAATTTAAAAAGAGAGGTACTCAAAATGTCTGTTCGAAATAGAAATTGTGTTCTGATGATGGATGAGATTAGCGGCAGGAGAGAGTTGGAGTATAACTCTAATGTTGACTAAATAGATGGGTTTTGTGATCTTGGAAAAAAACCAAAGAAACAAATTTGTGGCCAGCAAATTTCTTTTTGTAATGGTGCGTGGCATTTTTGAGCCGTGGAAGTACGTGGTCAGCTTCTACTTTTCTCATACCGCTATTCATACCTCAGAATTAAAAACAATTATTTATGAGAACTTAAAGTGTCTAAAAGAATGTGGTCTTAAAGTAAAAGCAATAGTCTCAGACCAAGGCACCAGTAATATATCCTGTTACAAAGGGCTACGCGATGCAACGGATACAAATGTAATGCATTACGATGGCGAAAAGATATACTTGCTTTATGACTACGTGCATCTTTTCAAAAGCATCCGTAACACATTGTATGCCGCCAACCTTAACACCCCATGTGGAGTAGCAAGCTGGGGGGTGCTAAGAGAATTCCACGAAATTAATAAGGAAAGCACTATTCGCCTAGCCCCAAAATTAACAGACGACCACATTAGTCCAGGATTGTACCAGAAAATGCGAGTAAGCCTCGCCATGCAAGTATTCAGCCATACTGTCGCACAAGGCATCGCGACTTGCATTGAATTGAAGAGATTTAAAAATGCCGATAATATTGCTTGTGCTAAAGCAACTAAAATCTTCATTGCGACCATGAACAACAGATTTGACTTGTGCAATGGTCACTCCTTTGACAGCAAAAACCCTTTGAAGCATCCCGTCACAAGGACCAAAGGCAAAATGGAGAAGCTGGAAGAGTTTGCTAGATTTGTGCAAAGATTGAGTCCCGTCCGTCCAAATCGCAATTTGTGTATTGAGGGACTGTCATACACACTGCGTGGTATGATAAGTCTGTGCAGAGACTTATTTGAAGACACGGAAACACAATTCGTCATGCTTAGCAGATTGAACCAAGACCCGCTGGAGAACTATTTTGCAACGCTTCGCTCCAAACTTGGTAACAATACCGATCCATCGGCACGCGAGATCCATTATTTGACGGCTAGGATAGCGTCAATGAAAATTCTGACGCAGAACTATTTGCACAACGAGAACTGCGAGAATGACTGGGACTTGAATTTGGATTGGAATTACGCGCCTGAAGTCGAAGAAAGTGCAGTTGACAGTTCGACACCTGCGATGCCACCACCAACTGCGAACACAGAGGACACTGAACTCTCCACATCAGCAGCAGCAGCAACAGCGAGATATTTTGTCGGCTACGGACTACGGTCTCAGCTATCAAAGAAAATAAAGTGTGCCAAATGTGACGAGATTATGGTTAAGTATGACAGCTTAAGTCTACTTTCGGAGGAGTTTATAAAGCACAAAAACTATAAGGACGATAAGCTCTGTTTGAAAAATCCATCAGACTACTTTTTTGAAGTTTGTCAGAGCCACTTTGCGATATTTTCTAATTTTTTTCACGCAACTCCACACGTGAAGGAAATTAAGCGCAGAATAGTGGAAGCATGCATTTCGCAGACTGACTTAAAATATCCTGAATGGTTTCAGAAAGATTTGACGTGCTACGATCACAAGGTGATGATGCTGGATCATTTAATTTGCGTATTGCTTCGCAAATCGGCTCAGTGGTTGCTTGAGTCGGAGCTAGCCTGCAATAAAGCTCGGAAGAGGATTTGCGACTCAGTTGCAAACAAGCATGATCCGCAACGCAAAAAAAAATGCCAAATTGTTTATATAAGCCCTGCTATGGCTCGTTATTGTTATGGTGAATATACCTCAAGGCGAAACCAGCCAATAAATGGTTAATGCGCTGCATGCAGTACCTCAATGGTGGTGTGGAAATCTGCATTTATTGATAAGTTATAAAAATAATAAACATCATTGACATTTCCTTATTTACTTCCAGATTAAATAACTATTACATGTATTATTATATTATATATATTTTAATTTAATTATTTTAATTTGAATAAATTTTGATTTTATGTCAGCTGTTCAAAGTTGACAATAAGAAAGTAAAACAATAAAATAAAAAGTAAATAAAATAATTGTGTGTGATACTTTTTTTAGATCGAATGTCTTAATAGGCAGAGAACAACACAGCGTACAAATAAATACAAATAAATATTAAATGCATGTGCACACACAAAAACGAAAATGTCTTCAATTGCCAGGTTTCATATTTTGTGCGGCTAATCTGTTTTGCTTATTTTGTGAATCCACACACACACATTAACAGACTAACACTAATAAACGAAGAAAAAACCCTGCGGTACGCGGTACCGGTGCTAGACTAGCGATACCCTGCGGTACGCGGTCCCGGTGCTAGACTAGCGATATGCCTAGAACTCAGTGATGAGTACTGGTGCACACTCGCACCACCAGCAATGTATTTACCTAACGAATTTAACTAGAGAATGTCCGCAGAGCGTACCGAGCGGTACGGCGGTGCATTACCACTAGCTAACGATATCCCTGGGGCCAAAGGCTTAGGACGCCCAAGCTAACTCTTTCGTTAGGCTTTCGCTCAAGGCCTATCGCTAGCTATTTCCCTGGGGCCAAAGGCTTAGGAATATCGTTAGGCCGCCCAAACTAACTATTTCGCTAGTACAAGTTGCTAACATTTACGCCAGTACAAAATATAAACGAAGACACGTTGGTAATTAAAATATTAACAAAATTAATTTATTTTTAAATTTTGAATAAAAAAAGTGCTACTTATGTTAAATGTTTTTAATGTTTTAAATTATTTGCTTAATTGAAGTAATTTATTTAGTATTTTAAGTTTTAAATTATAATTGTATAGTTCCTTAAAGTTAAGTTTAACTGTTGAAAATGTAAAACCTGATTGTGACCAAGTAGTGCATTAATTTAAAAGTGTATAGCTTGTAGCACTAGGAAAATTTAAATAAAATTACAAATTACAAAAATTACTTAGGCTTAATATTATTTTTCTTAATTATTCTTTTTTTTTTTGGAGTTGCATCGCCTTACGCAGCTCCGGCGGCCCTACATCGCACTTAGAAATTGCGTCTGTAATGTAAAAAAAAGATTAAATTTAATTTGAATTGTATGTCTTTTACTGTATTCTTTTTTTTACCTATTAACGACGTAAATGAATCGGACGATACTTCCGCTTCCCTATCACTTCTATGGTCAAAATTTTGCAACTCAGATGCATCCTGCAGGCATGCGCTCATAAATTTGTTTAAACACTTTTTTTTTCATTATTTACCAAACGCCTCAGATGTCTTTTACAAACAAATTTCTTTGTGACCTTCATTATAATTATTATATATTTTTTATACTCGATACCGAAGGTAAAGAGTATATTGGTTTTGTGCAATGTCCGTCATGGTGTCTGTCCGTCTGTCCGTCTGTATGGTTGCAAGTTTTTTCCACACCCTTCAAGCTAGGGACTTGAAACTTTCCAATTCTCTTTATCTATGGGATAGTAAATTAAAGTGTCAAGATGGGGGTTCTACGATAACTGGGGGGCTGGCAAATCGATAAATTCGATAACTCAAAACCGATAAATCCACATATTTCACACATCCTTACAGCTATAAGTACCAAATTTGGTAAGAAGATAGCTATTAGCAACCCCCCAAAAACTGCATCAAAAATTTTGGAGCCACGCCCCCCCATTCCGCCCCCAGCCCCCCGCATTTAAAAGTCAAAATAGCCCATATCTCCCACAGTTTTTGAGCTATAGCCACCAAATTGGGTGCCAAGATAGGTGATGATGACCCCCTAAAAACCGCACCAAAAGTTTGGATGCCACGCCCACCGATACTGCCCTAGCCGCCCCCATCCACCCCAACGCTTCGTCAAAAACGGGAATGCGTGTATCTTCCAGAGTTGTGGAGCTAGAGCCACCAAATTTGGTAGGAAGATAGCTGGCACCAACCCACAAAAATCTGCATCAAAGTTTTGGAGCCACGCCCACCCATTCCGCCCTCGTTTCCCACTTTTTCAAACTACGAGCTAGAGTCACCAAATTTGGTATGAAGATAGCAATTGACATTCCACAAAGATCTGCATCAAAAATTTGGATGCCACGCCCACCCATACCGCCCCCAGCCCCTTTTTCACCACTTTTTACAAACTTCGAGCTAGAGTCACCAAATTTGGTATGTAGATAGCAATTGACATTCCACATAGATCTGCATCAAAAATTTGGATGCCTCGCCCACCCATACCGCCCCCAGCCCCCTTTTCCACACTTATTACAAATTTCGAGCTAGAGTCACCAAATTTGGTATGAAGATAGCAATTGACATGCCACAATGATCTGCATCAAAAATTTTGATGCCACGTCAACCCATACCACCCCAGCCCCCCTTTCCCTACATTTTACAAACTTTGAGCTAGAGTCACCAAATTTGGAAGGAATATAGCTGGTGGCATCCCCATCTGCATCGGAGAATCTTTAAGGTAGCGTACACCCCTGCCGCATCCGTACCCCTTTGCAATCAGGCCTCTTTTTACCGGTTTTAATACTGGTATCGAGTATGCCGCAGTCGGTTGCGTCCGACTGCAACGTTTCTACTTGTTTTGTTTTGATTTTAACTTTATTCAACGTTTATTTAAATAATATTCAATTATGTACTTACAATTATGGTACAGTAATTGATTTATTAATTAATTAATTGATTGGTTGTAAAATTATGATGTGATGACCCGCACTCGCTTGATAACTTTTCACTAATGACTGCACCGAAAAATGCGCTCGCGACAATGCAAATTTGAAGACAAAAATTGACAAAATTATGGTTATAACCAGTTAATGAAGGGAACATACCCAAATTACGTGACCAATTTAGGTGGGGGAGGGGGTCTTAAAAATACTACACTTTGTCACAAGGGGGAGGGGGGGAGATTCGGTTTTTATCACGTAGTAAATTTTTTAAAATTTCAACGTTTTTCGAGCTGCATTAAAAAGTGGGGCATAGCGTGGTAACACTGAAAAAAGTTTTTATTAAAATTTGGATATTAAAATAAAGCCTAAAAACAACAAAAATAGTAAGCTGCGAACTAATTAGGATAAATAAAGGGAAAAAAATTTTTTAAAGCCATATTTATAAATGATTACGTAAAAACAGTGGGGGGGGGAGGGGGTTTGGCAATTTACTACGGGTAGTCACCGAGGGGGGAGAGGGGGTAAAAAATTGTACAAAAAGTGTCACGTAATTTGGGTACGTTCCCTAACAGTTAACTTTTCACACACGCTTTGTCTTGTTCTGTTCCTTTGTCGCTTTGATTGTTTTGTGTTTTTTTTTTTTATTTGCTTAGCGACTCTATGCATTACTGGTCGCTAGGTAAATCACTAGCTTGCAGTGATGCACCGTATGATTTTATTTTGTGTTTTTCGTTTTATTTGCCTAGCGACTCTATGCATTACTAGTGCCTAACGATTTAGCTAGCGACTAGTGATACATCGTAGGGCTGGTTAGTTTTGTTTTTCGTTTTATTTTCCTAACGCCCTCTACATTACTCGAAGCTAACGATTTAGCTAGCTACTAATGATGCACCACAGGACTAGAATTTGGTATGCCTTGACACCAGCCGTACCGCAGGGTATGCCTAGAACTCAGTGATGAGTACTGGTGCACACTCGCACCACCAGCAATGTATTTACCTAACGAATTTAACTAGAGAATGTCCGCAGAGCGTACCGAGCGGTACGGCGGTGCATTACCACTAGCTAACGATATCCCTGGGGCCAAAGGCTTAGGACGCCCAAGCTAACTCTTTCGTTAGGCTTTCGCTCTAGGCCTTTCGCAGTAGGATCATCGCTAGCTGTTTCCCTGGGGCCAAAGGCTTAGGAATATCGTTAGGCCGCCCAAACTAACTATTTCGCTAGTACAAGTTGCTAACATTTACGCCAGTACAAAATATAAACGAAGACACATTGGTAATTAAAATATTAACAAAATTAATTAATTTATTTATATTAAATTATTATTTCAATATCCAAGACATTTCCATCTTCCAAAAACTTAAAAATCAATTAATAAACAATATAATTATAGCTTGTTGCCAGTCAATATGAGAGATGTATATACATAATATAAAGATAAAAAATATGGTTAGGGATCAAGCTTTAAAATATACAGCCTACGGTAGATTTTACCCTCAGTCGCCCCCAGAATTTTATCGGACAGCCACATAGTATTCTTTCGCAGCAAAACCAAAAGAAAGTAATCTAAAATATATTGCCTGTGCTCAAAGCAGGAATGGGTATCGGAAAACCAATCGAAAAATTTAGTATGGCTTTTGGCGTGTTTAATATTTCTAGAATGTGGGTACATGTGAAAAATTGAATGAAATATTTGATACATTAATGTTATGAATTCAAAAAATTCGGTTTGAGGAGCTTTTAGGTGAAACGAGTTATTTAATGACTTGAAATTTTTATTAAATAAGAAAAGCTCTGAATTTGCGCAATCGACTATTTCATCTTTTAATAAAGATTGGCATGTCCCACATTTAAACTTTTGCTGTGATCTATGAAGTACAAACCCTGCAAAATAACGCAACGAATTCTCACTCCTTGTACTTATTGAAGTGGAAGGGCGATAATCGGAAGGTACATTAATGTTAGAAATTGAGGTATCGCCCAAGTTTTCTTCATTTTGCTGTACTGCATCACGATAAAGTACAGCATCACTACGAAACTCGCGAGCTGCCTCATCAATAACATTAATGAGCATTGTGTAACCATCCGGCTCGCAGTTACTTTTCGTTGTCTTTGAGGTAATAAACTTCATTGACAACATCTTCGATAATATCGCGTTAAACTCGAACAACATTGGATTATTATTCGATGCACCCCTGCTTCGAATTAAATAAAACAAATTTTCCAATGCATCTTGGTTCAGACGCGATAACATCAAATAGTATACATTTGAGCCGTCACTCCATATGTCCTTATAAAGCATCAATACTGCATTTAGAGTAAGGATGACTCCATAAAGACAGAATACAGTGCGATTACAATAACACATTGCAAAATACTCTTTCATCTCGATTATATATTGCTCTATGCGGTTGTTATTTTGCAACGCCACTTTGTACGGATTTCTGTTTGATAAACTACAACTATTAAGGCAATCAAATAGTCTATTTAGCCTTTCAAAAAATTTAGCTGTGGCTAACGCTACATCCCTACAATTATTAAATGTCCCATTATCAATTAAAGTTCTAATCGCAGAAGAACCGTGTGGCTTCGGATAAACATGTTTCCTTGTTAGTTTCGGACATAATTTGGTAGACGTATTTTTATTGTCAACATCAAATAGCTTGGCAACTATTTCCCATGACACCGTACCGTCTGGGGTTTGAATGCTTCTGCGCGTTAAAGTATTCCTAATTGATTTAAATAAGTGTGGGGCATCATAAATGCCGAAAATGTTTTCCCTATTAACTGAAAAATATGGGCTCTCCTTGATTACCCCCAGTTTTTTAAGAGCCCCCCTGTTATTTTACCCTTGGTCGCACACTACTGCTCGAATATTTACACCCAAACTTTGCGCGGCTTTTATGTTCTCGACTAATTTTCCTTTGATTTGTAAAGTTAACATACCATTAGCCGTTGCAAAATAACTCAACACATATTTCCAGTTGTCGTAAAGACCCCTTACCATGAAAACTGAAATATGTTTGCATAGTTCAGGCTCTTTAACGACACCATCATCAACAAACCCTTCCACTTCATCAAGACAAGAGTTGTAGTGCAAGCCTCTTTTAATTGTAATTTCGTCAAATAATAACACAGCTTGCCTACTTGTTTCGGTCATGCTTGAAAATATTTGACGTAATTTACTCGATAAGTGTTCATTTAAACCCGGAACCATATATTTTATCGGAGCCCACCTTCTCAAGGATGTTTTCGACGGAAAATTCAACCCCAAAGTATCCCGCATGTAATCGTAGGCTCTAGCGGAATAGAAATTAATGCTTTGTGCAATTACTTTCTCATCTTCTTCCCATGACTGCTTATTTTTGAGCAGCGTTTTACAGACGGACTTTGAATTTTCGGATAAATTTTCATATCACTAATTACACCGAGCACGTTGCTATTAACTCTACTTTTTCTAGAAAACCGCGTCTTTTGCAGTTTTTGGAAGCGTAACGCACTTCGCAGGGTTTGAACTTTACCCTTCAAAGACTTTAATTTAATTTTTTGAGCATCAAATTTTTGCTGCAAATCCCAGTATTTATTTCTATAATACACTTCATTTTGCTCTTTCTTAAGACGGTTGGAGCAAAATTCATTGACTTCTGCAGTAGAATTTAAGAAATTTTTGGACGGACTAATTTTGGACTGACTTGGACTATCGTTCACATATTCCCAAATGTTTTCATTTTTTTATCTTTAAAATTTAAAAACTCTCCCATATCAAAAGATTCTTCGCTTACCCTGTCAACTTCCTGAAGAACTTTTTTCTTTGTTGGTGGCACATAGTCCATAATTGCCTCATCGTCTTCCTCAAATTCGAAAACATCGAATTTGTAAGGGTCATCCTCCAGCTTCAACGCCGGCACTGCTCCTGCCTTTAAATATTTTTTCCCAATATATTTGGCCTCAAAGTGGGCGTTGCAAATGCGTGCGTTTTCAATTTTCGTGCCTTCTTCCAAATTGCAGTTTTCCAGCCACAAGCGTCGTGCACACGCGTCTTTCGGGAAGTTGAAAAGACGCACTGCATTGTGCTCCACGCTGTTTCTATAACTCCGCATGCACGTCTTGATAACGCACTTGCTGCCATCTCTTCGTTTTGCCATAATATAAAATAATAATTATAAAAAGTTAACAAATATATAGCACAATTAGTTTTAATAAAAACTTGACCGCCCTTTTCACTTGTAGTTTGTGAACTGCAGCAGTGGCAGCTCTAATTGCGCCAAATGTGATAAAGGCGCGCGCGCATAATAAGAAAGGCAATATCGCGCCCAAATTGCATATATATATGTGTGTGTGTTGTTATTGATGCGCGCATATGTTTTGCTGGTGTAGCGAAAGATGACATACCCGCCAGTATTGGCAACTAGTTCAGTACTAGACTAGAACTAGTTGCAAAGTGGAAATGACTGGTTCTCGCTCGATTGCTTTTCAATGCTAACAACTGTTTACTTTTACATGGGGATGTCCTAGGAGGGCAACTAGTTCTGCTTAGCATTACCTTGAAATAGTTCTGAACTAGTTCTATTGGGACAAAATTAGAACTAGTTGCCAACTGACTACTTTGGGTCAAAACTAGAACTAGTTGCCAACTGACTACTTTGGGTCAAAACTAGAACTAGTTGCCAACTGATTACTTTGGGTCAAAACTAGAACTAGTTGCCAACTGACTACTTTGGGTCAAAACTAGAACTAGTTGCCAACTGACTACTTTAATAACAATATTGCAATTCATTTTAGTTTTGACTCAAAATAATAAGTTGTGCACTATTTTTTTGCGCTGAAAATAAATAAGAATATAGGTAAAAAATAAAAAAAAATCTTTTTCATTTCAACAACTTTTTTTTTCACAAAAAATTTTCTTTTCTTTTAAACATACATACATATTTACACATCTGGTGAAGTTGGCAAATTTTTTTTGCCAACGCATATATTTTTAAAAAACCGCTTTTTTTGAACTTGAATAGCCGCCCTCAGCTCTTCTTCAGGAGGTTTTTCCCCCTCAGGTATTGAAGCTGAAAGATATAAAAATTTATTGTTTTTTATACAATAAGTATAGATTCAATGGGTCTATAAACTATTACCTAATAGCACATTGTAAAAATTAATATGCTCTTTTAATGCCCTTTTCCCGTGAGTGCCAGAAACATTGTATGCTTGTATTATGTTGTCCGCCAGTACACGTTGCAGCCCCTTTTTTTAACCCAAGCGGCTGTATTATTGATCTTACAGCCTTGATCTAAAATGTATAAGAAAACGCAATAAGAATGTTTAAGTAAACGCAATGAGAATTAAAAGATATTATTACTTTTACTCACATAGTAATCTCTTGTTTCCTCTGTTATATCGTTGTTGAGAATTATAAGTTGCTCCTCGGTCTCCAGAGGAAATTTGGTGCGGTACATGTTGTCCGACGTCTTATGCCGCAGCAATTGCGACAGCATGACCCTTTGCTCTGCAATCGCACTTAAAGCAACGTTGAGCTGATCTTTAAAAAAAAAAAGGAGTTTTTATATGTGTATGTCTGAAACTCTAATAAAGCATAAGGATTTTGTACTTTTCAAAGCTCCGCATTCCTGCTGCAAGAGCAAATTCTCCTTCTGCACTGTTTCTGTAAGAAATTATGAATTGTATTAAGATCATACTTAAACATTTAAGGCATACCCAAAATCTGCTTGTTTTCCTGCAGTATTGTTTCTGAAAATAAAATGAATGACTCAATTAAATTACTTTAAGCACTTTATTTGAATTTGTTTATCTAATTACCTTTCAACTCAACCATTGCTCTTTGCAAGTCCTCAATTTTGGAGTCTGCGTTGCGGCTACCGGTATCAGTCTCTGCAATTAAATAAATATGTATATATAGGCGAGATATAAGGTTATTTGTACTTTAAACGGCTCTCACCATTATCGTCGAAGCAAACACGCTTTACTTTAGATGTGGTGGCAGGTATTTTTTAAAATGTTTCTGAAAATGTTATTATAATAAGAATACATAAATTTTCAATTTAAGACTTTGCAACTGTTTTCTTTTTTTTTGGCTTGCGAACCAAGGTGGGGAAATCATCTAAAGATACTCTGAATACCATTATAAAGAGTATGCCCGATTCGAACCTAACACAAAATGTTAGGCGCACCTACGGACTAAAGACCTCCTATGCAAATGTCTTAAAAAAAAAAAAAAATTGACGTATAATATATATGCAAATATAAAAAACATGTTTTAACTATTATAGCAGTGAAGCAGTGGCATTAACAACAACTCCCCCCTGTATGGTATACCGATAGCTTTAGATTCTAACTCTGAAACTAAAAATTGTTCCTCACAGCTCGATGCGTTATTATCAACTAAAAATATCCCAATAGTTTTTGATTCTACGGGTTCAATGAAAAAGTTCTTAATATTTTGTTGCCGTATACCTATAATAGTTCCCCCATGATCTTTATTAAATCTTAAAATTCTGACGGGTATGTTCTTTTTAATGTAGCAATAATTGTTTGGGAAACAAGAAGTTAGCAAAAAATCTTTAAAAATGCATTTATTATTAGTAATGACGGGTTGGTTTAATTCTATTTTATTTTGAAATTGTACTTCTGAAATTCGCCTATGTATTTGTTGAAGAATCTTTGTAGGCTTTCGAACACAGTTTTTAAGTGTTTGTAAATAATTCTCAAAAGCATAACAAGAGTCATTCACTGGATCACCAACTATTTCGACTGTATTCTTAACGTGCAGCAAGCTGTGTACATTGTACGACACACTGTTTTCGCCAAAGATTGCTGGAAAATTCTCAACAAAAAGTTTTAACATTTGTTGAGACATTTCTAAGTTCTTGTCGCGTTGCAGTGGACAACAAAGTAACCTATAGGCACAATGCAGTAAACAAAAAACATAATACTGGTCACTATCAACTTCATCTTTTAAAGCGACGATTCCAGTGTACAACAAAAATTGCCGAAACTCAGTTGCCTTCCAATGCATAAGCTCATCTAATGCCCTTGGTTTCCGCGCAAACTCTTTTGGTACGAAATTACGTAAGCTAACCAATTTTTCAGATATTTTGTTTATTTTGTAATGAAATTTTTTTCAAGACTTTATTTTTTTGCAACCGCACTAAAAATTTTCTCATCACTCCCAATTCTATAAGGTGCATACAATCTAAGGGTATCTGAGTAACCATACCTACTTTAATATTTTCTAAAACCGATTTTTGGTCTAAGTATTTTGCCAAATGTTGGTTTGGATATTTCCTAGATGAAAAGTCATCGTCTGTTATTAACTGTCCACACGTTATACTATATGTAAGCGTGCCATTAATTTTTTTGGCAACCTGAGTACATTTGGCGCAACCGTGACAAGAAGTGTGCCCCGGTGTTCCGCTTATAAACGCTCTAGCTGGTGCATCGCAAACAATAGCTCTAAGCCCTACACCTATTCTCCTCCCGTTTAGATCCAATCCACTTTCTGTAAGTTCGCACAACTCATTACAAAATTTTTCTAAATATTTATCACTATTTTCAGGTTTGGTATTACCTAAAAAGACCCCGGCCGGAAAATTTGGAGCATTCCTAATCTTATTTACTCTCACTAAAATGGGCCAAAGCTGTGCTCTTGAACTTTTAAACAAAGGCAGTCCGTCTATATTTACATCAATATTGATGTCGCTTGGCAGCTGCACTGCCCCCGATAGTTTAATTAACTGTTTTTTTAACCCAACATTCAAGTAGTTACCACCGCACATACTTTCAATATAAGGTTTTTTTTTCTGATGAAAGTTTATAAAAATTGTTCACACATAAACCTTCACTTTGTAGAACTTTAATGAGGGCAATAACTGCATTCTTTCTTGGTTTAAATTCAAGAAACCAAAACTTTAACTTTTCATTTAACGATAGTAGTTTTTCGTCATCAGGAATTTCGAACACAGAATCATTGTTTTCGTCTAAGACGTCACCAAAGTCAAAGTCAACTTTATTAGCTTCAACACCCTCAATATGAATATTCTTATTTTCACAAATTTCGCTATATTTTCTTTTTACACCGCACACTTCTGTTTCACTTGCCACTGCTTCTTCTAAAATGTTCTCCCTCTCTTTTTTTATCAAACGCCTCATATGCCTTTTGCTGATCATGTTTTTTTATGTATGTATATATATTTGGAAAAAGTTAGGTATATAAATAAAGTTCGGTACTTCTCGTTTTTTTTATTTATTTGTTGAATATATATATTTTTATGTATTTATGTGGTTCCTTTTTGTTGCTGACTCCTTTGTTGTTGTTACACTTTTTATGTGTTTATTTAAAACTTTTTTGTTGATTTGTTTGCTCTTGTATTTTTATACACTTGTTTTTAATTGTCTTTATATATATATTTTTAGATTAAATTGTTTTAAGATTTTAAAGCACAAAATTTTATAATGCACAGCACAGCGTGATCACAATTGCACTAAAACTGGCAAAAATTAGCCAAGCATAAAACGCATAATGCTGCATTTACACTAGTTGATAAACAAGTCAACGTTGATATCAACTTTATCAATCCTAGTGTGAACAGCTATCAACTTGATCAACTTTTGCGTTGACAGTAGATTGACAATGCGAAAAGCATCAATTGTTGCTCTGAGTGTAAACATAGTGTAAACACTTTGTGTCAACAGTTGAAGTCACAATCGGCGCGTTGAAAACACAAAATTAAGTTGAGCTCATGTTCATTCTTTTGCTTTGTGTTGACAAACTTTATGTACATATTATAGGTGGCAGCACTTCGCTTCGCCACCCGTTTTTATAAATGTTGTCTGCTTTTTCAACTGTGCAGTCTATAAAAAACAATAATTAGTAATAAAAAGCTATTTAAAAATAAAATTTTATTTATTTTTATGCATATTTATTGAACCATATTTTAATATCGAAAGTAGACCTGCTTCAGTTGCTAGAATCAAAACCACTGCTGCCGCTATTTTCATCTTCTTCGCTGTTGCCATTGTTCTGATTTTATTCTAAAGTAAACAAATTGCTTATCAATTAGTTTTAAGTTACATATGCATTAGTACTTACTAAAGAGCTGCACAAGCACTGTAATAATGTTTTGTAAGCCATTCAGAGCTTTTCAACTACTACCTGTCATGTTAAGTCTCCCAACAAAACAAATACTGCAGTGAGAAAAGCTTTTAGTTTGACAGCAAGTAATGCACAAGCAAGTTATAGAACTTTCAACTATAGAACAAATAGAACAAAAATGGAGTAAAACAAAATAAAGGAAAAGCAAAAAAAAAAAAAAAAAAGGAAAAAAATATTCTATTTCATGGCCCAATTCATGAATTAATGAAATCGCCGTACATTGAGCACAATTGAAAAACAAAATATTTATTATTATATATTATTATTTACATTTATTATTATTAAAATACATTTCATATTAAAAAAAAAACTATATATTTAAATTGTGACATTGTTATGCAAAAACATAATTTGATTTACAGTATCTGAGTTGCCGCCCAGTGACGATCGTTTTTCAGTTAGTAAAGCTCGGGCAGCCGAAAAAACTCTTTCTGACGATGCACTTGATGCTGGAATAGCTAGCACTCTACAACTTGTCTTGTATAGCAATGGAAATTGATTTCTATTCGTATCCCACCATTTTAATGCATCAAATTCACTGAAGTAGTGAATAATTGAGCTTTCATACATAGCCAACTCTTCTGATACGGAGTTTGATCCATTTTTGTGAGTTACAAATTGATCAAACAAATCACACTTGTTTTCAGAAACAACCTCAACTCTACTATATGTTTGATCAGTTTCACAAAATTCACTCATCATAGATTTGGTTGCTTCTCTGATCATTTCTTTTTCTTCTGCTGCGAATTGAAGAAGCTTATTAGCGGGAGGAAAAAGGAAAAGTGCGATTTTATGGAAAATATTTAAATTTTCCAAAACTAAATTATTTATGTAAAACAATAATTTGCTTTTGAAAGCCTTTATAATTGATATGTCTTCATCATTGATCGTACATGCTTTGGCGAAAATCCTCAACTGAACCCTCCACGAGGGTGCCGGCTGGGCAATGGGCATCGTGCTACCTCGAGACAGACGAGGGGTACCAGGTGCTATTTGCCTTGCGGAGGGACAGGACGGCGTCTAGCTAAAAGTGAACCCCAAACCATTCAAAGGCTTCGGCACTGCGAAGGCGAGGGGCTAACCGAAGCAGATGCCGTCATGCCCCAAAACAAACGAATGTACTACGAACTTACTTGCCTGTGGAGAGGTAGTACTATGTCTAGCTAAGGTGAACTCTACACCACTCAAAAGCTTCGGCACAGCGAGGGCGTAGAGCAAACCATGGTTCGAGGTCCTTGGCAGTAAGGATAAAATGCTATGGGTAGACTTCCCAAAAATAAAAATCAAATGGAGGTGACTAAGGGTCAAACACGGGTTGGGATGTCAACCCAAACGTCGGTGGAAAAGGGTGCTACCACCGGCGGGCACGGGGGGAGAAATCCTCTCTGCGTGTCGCCAGCAACCCACCCTCCGTACTGGTTGGAGCAGGCCAGGACGGTTGCATAGCTACTGCCAAAAATACACCCAAAATGTGGCGCGATACCGCAGTCCAAGGAGACTCGGATTGCGAATCACAGGAAGGGACTCGAAAACCGGTTTCTCAATGTCTTCCAGGCCCGGCGAGCACCAGCACCCCCAGTAGGGTCGGGCTCAAAAGGTCAAAGGAGGGATTGAAAGCCAAAGCTCAGTACAAGTCCGCCTTAAAAATCCGGGCTCGGCTCGCTAACTGCAAGCGAGAACTCACACAAGATGAGATCCGCCAGCAGAAGTGGGCCGACGAAAGGATTGAAGAGGGCAGGGCTCATTTCGAACAGAGGAAAAACATGGCGTCTGAGAACGCCAGTTTTGCCAACAAGGTGGAGGAGAGTTTGGCCGTCAAACGCCAGCGCTCCGCTGAAACCGCGAAAGCAGAGGTGCCAGCCAGCAAGCGGCCCTGCAAAAAGCCAGTGACGCAAGCAAAACTGACGGCCAGTGATGTGGCGAGGCGACATCTTGTCGTCGCGCTCATCGACCGGAGCGACCCAAATGGCAAGATGAAGCCAGAGCAGTGGAAGAAGGTGGAGGAGCTACTGTTCAACGCGCTTCTGAGTCGTATGGGCGAACCGGACTCGCTACCCATCTCTTTTGATGGAGCGGGCTGGCTCTCAGGCGTTAAAATCCTGAGCTGCAAGGATGACCACACTCTGAAGTGGGTCACCGGTGTCGTGGCTGCTCTGGACGCTCCGTGGGAGGGTGCCAAGCTGGAGGTAGTGGACAGAACTTGCATTCCGTCCCTACCAAAGGCAAAAGTACTTTTCCCGCGGGTCGTACCAGCGGACCAGGCACTGCAGCTACTGCAATGGCAAAATCCGGACGTGCCAACTGTCGATTGGAAGGTGATCCACGTTGCGAAGCCCGATAACAAGGGTCAGCAAATGGTGATCCAGATCAATAAGGAGGCCGACGATTTGCTATACGGAAGGTTCGGGAAGATGGCGTGGGGCGTGGGTAGCGTATACCTACGTCTCAAAAAGCGCCACCCCGACGACAAAAATACGAATACGCTGGAGGCGGGTGAGGTGGAGAAAGACCTGGCGGAGGTCACACTCGCAACCAAGAGCCTGGAAATAGAAGATGACGAGGATGCGGACAGTACCGTGGTGGAAGTCCCATCCGTGGAAGATGCCACAGCCAATTATGGAGCTGAGGGTCATCCAAATCAACTTACATAAGAGCAAGTTGGCATCGGCGGAGCTCCTGTTAACCCTGGAGACAGGGCTCGCCGATGTAGCCTTGGTCCAGGAGCCCTGGATAGCCTCAGGCAACAAGGTTTCTGGACTAAAGACTCCCAACTACAACATATTCCACCCAACAACAGTGAGTAGAGCAAGGACCGCAATCCTAGTAAGGAAAGGTATCTATGCTTACTTATTGTCTAATTACAGCACTGACGACCTCACTGTGGTCGCACTAGAAGGTGGCAGAGATGAGCCAATCCTAATGGCATCCTGCTACATGGCGCACGACACCGAAGCGCCCCCTCAAGAGCTCACTCGACTGGTGACAGAGGCCGACTCTAAGAAGCAGGCCCTCACCATCGGAGCTGACGCCAACGCTCATCACACGGTATGGGGAAGCAGAGATATTAACGAAAGAGGTGAGTCACTGCTTGATTTCATATTACAGACTAATCTTAAGATAGTAAACGAGGGAGATGAACCAACATTTGTTGGCCCTACCTCATCTAACGTCTTAGATATAACTCTTGCGTCGGTAACGAATACCGTGGCTCAGGATTGGAGAGTCCTTAGTAGACATTCCTTCTCGGACCACAGGTACATTCAATTCCGGGTAAACTTTGAACGAATAGTGAAGAAAAATGTGTTTAGAAACCCGCGAAATACGGACTGGGAGCAGTTCGTTAAAGAGGTTGAAGGAAATCTTCCACGACCACCCAATATAGTCTCCACAAAAAATTTAGAGAAGTCCCTAGAGACACTCAATAAAAATCTAGTGGCAGCCTACAATAAAACGTGCAGACCATCCCAAGAGAAGAAGAGACACACGCCCCCGTGGTGGACTCCAGAACTCAAAGGAATAAGGAAAGACGTACTAGAACTCTTCAAACTCGCAAAACAAGCGGAAGAAGAGCTAGTATGGATCGAATACAAAATACGGCTCCGTGACTTTAAGAAAAAAGTACGAGTAGCCAAAAGACACGCATGGCAAAACTTCTGCTCAGGCATTGAGAAGACAGCCGACACCGCAAGGTTAAGGAAACTGCTAGCTCGCCAACAGACGGTACAAAGCCAACTAAAAACCGAAGACGGCAGATGGACGGAAAGCAGTGAAGATGCGGCAAATGTGCTCCTGGAGGCGCATTTCCCTAACTGCACTGAATTCAACGCAAACACGCAATCGATACACCCAACCACAACAGTGGAAATTCCGGAAGGTATCACGACAACGCGACGGATAATGTGGGCGATAGACTCCTTTGAGAGCTACAAATCACCAGGTCCAGACGGAATATTCCCGGCCATGATGCAGAAGGTCAAACATGTGATCACTCCATGGCTGAGGGAAATTTTCAGAGGTTGTCTTAGGTATGGCTATGTGCCGGAGGCCTGGAGGACAGCACGGGTAATTTTCCTGCCAAAAGCTGGAAAATGTAGCCACGTGCTGCCGAAGGACTTCAGACCCATTAGCCTGACTTCGTTCCTCCTGAAAACGCTTGAAAAGCTGATAGATCTCCACATCAGAGAGAATACAGAAATGACTCTAGAGCAGAACCAACACGCATACACAAAGGGCAAGTCGGTGGAAACAGCGCTACACTCCCTTGTAGCTACCATAGAGGAAGCACTACACCACAAAGAATACGCCCTAGGCGCATTTCTCGACATCTCAGGCGCATTCAACAATGTGTCGACGGAAGCAATAATGCACAGCCTAAGAGCTGTGACCCCAGCAGTAGCAGTATACTCTTGGGTTCAGAGCTTACTGAGCAGCAGGAGAATACTAGCGGAATGGGGAACCACTACCGCAATCAGGGAAGCCAAGTGTGGCACTCCCCAAGGAGGAGTGCTCTCACCCCTACTGTGGAACTTGGTGGTAAACGGACTTCTTAAAAAATTCAAACGGAAAGCCCCGAAGATAACTGCCTATGCAGACGACATAAGCATAATTATCACAGGCAAGTGTCCATCGACAATCAGCTCTGTCATGGATCACACACTTAAAGAGATACTAGAATGGGCCATGGAAGCCGGTCTAAGTATCAACGCGGACAAGACGGACCTCATTCTCTTCACAAAGAGATACAAGGTACCTCGCTGGACTCCACCAAAAATAAACGATAAGGCACTGATACCGAAAGAGAGTATCAAATACCTAGGGATAGTATTGGATAGCAAGTTGAGTTGGAAGCTCAATGTGGAGGAAAGGGTGAAGAAAGCCACCAATGCACTTTATACATCGCAAAAGATGTTGGGTAGCACTTGGGGACTCTCACCACGACTGACACACTGGATTCTCATCTCGATTGTGCGCCCCATACTACTCTACGGAATACTGGTATGGTGGGAAGCCACAGAGAAATCCACATACCTAAAACGAATGGAAAAAACTCAGCGACATGCACTTATATGCATCACAGGGGCGCTGAGGACAACACCAACCAAAGCACTACAGACAATACTTAATGTCAACCCCGTGGACATACAGGCACGCCTAACAGCAAAAAAGACTGCTCAACGTCTTTGCACGATAGGCAACATGAAGACACTCAATTACGGGCATAGTATAATTGGAAGAGGGATCCAAGTCGAAACAGACTATATGATCCAAAGAAACAATTTTAACTATACGCCCACGCTCCTAGGAAAAGATGATTGGCGCTCAGGAGCTGAGCAGACGGCCATCAACGTATATACAGACGGCTCAAAAATGATGGAGGGAGTCGGCGCAGCAGTATACTGCGCCGAACCACCCATGAGCCTGTCTTACAAACTCCCGGACCACTGCAGCATATTCCAAGCGGAGATATTCGCAATCAGGAAAGCAGCAGAAGTAGTCTTAAAAACGAATACAACGCAGGACATGGTGAACATATTCGTAGATAGCCAGGCGGCAATCAAAGCCCTACAGGCTCACCACATAAGCTCTCGGAATGTCCTGGCGTGCAGGGAAACGCTAGATGCACTCGGCACCGTTAAAAAAGTGCGCATTTACTGGATTCCAAGCCACCAGGGCTTCGAGGGCAACGAAACAGCGGACACTCTGGCTAAGCAAGGTGCAACGGGACTCAACAGTGACATTGTTGATGTCCCGATCTCCCTGCGAACGTTACACTCCTATATGGAGACACAGGCACGGGACACAGCAGTACGAAGGTGGACATACACCTCCGACTGCAGAATCTCAAGAATAATGTGCAAAACCTACGACGAGAAACTAACGAAATATGCACTAATGCTAAAAAGGCATGACTGCCGAAGGCTGGTAGGTCTCTTCACAGGCCACTGCCTAACCGCAGTACACGCGAAAAGGCTAGGCATAACTGACAACGACGAATGCCGGAAATGCAACGTTTCTGGTGTCAAAGAAACGCTTGAGCATCTCCTGTGCAGCTGCCCCGCACTGGCAGCACAAAGACTACGCTATCTACATGCTCCCTTTCTAGCTTCACTCGATGAAGCCAGTAAGCGGGAACCCAACAAGCTTCTGGCATTTGCCCGAAGTACGCTTACCCAGCTGGACACCACTTGGACACCATCGGGATAGCCCTCAACACCTCTAAACACCGGCCTCACTAAGGACCCTTCAGCGGTCTATGTGTGGCGCTCCCCCTGGGAGTGCCAGCCGGCATAACCTAACCTAACCTAACTATTTTAGAGCAAAGCTTACAAATGATTGCTATCTCGCCCACTTCATCCATTGATTTTTTCAGCGTATTTTGCAAAAGGTGGTTAACGCAGAACAGGTGAGTGTAGGGTTGAAAAGCGCTAACCATATTTGAACCACGATCCATGACAACCACTGTCTTGTTGCTTAGACTGCATCCAAATTCAGCCAATAAGTTTACAACCTTAACATGGACGTTTTCGGCTAAATGAAAAAAAAAATTATTTTTTTTGTGATAACTTTAATTAACTGTATAGATGCTTCAAACCTGTGTTTCTTTCATTATCCATTGCTTTCATGCCCAACAACTTGCAGAAAATATTGCCATCCTTCACGAAGTGCACCGTCAACGCCAAATAGGATTTTTTTAAATAATTGTCTGTCCAAAGATCTGTTGTTAAAACATATCCAATGTTGGCTATATCAATCATTTGGCGACGAATATCATCAAAATGCTTTATGTATAAGGATTCGACGTTCCGTGATATGGTTGTTGGATGGGGAATGAGAGTCGCAACATCTACGTTTTTGCCGAACTTATTGCCCATTGAAACGAAAAACTCAGCAACTTCCTTGAGCCCATCATCATCAGCAATTTTAAATGGTCTACAATTAAGGACGACCCACTTTGTAAACACTTCCACACTTTTCTTTTTTGAAGCCGCTTCGACCGGAACTTTTGCAACTGTTTCGCTTTCTTTCAGCCCTTCGTTGACATAACATTTGTGTTTGACCAAATTAGATGTGGTTTTTGGGTTGTGCTTATATACATTTTGGCATATGCGGCATGCCAAGAAACCTAACACCTGAGCCCCTTCACCATTTTCAATGGTTCCAAACACATTCCATACTTTGCTGCGGCCACGTTTTGTGCATATTTTGTATTTGCCGCTTAACAAATTTAATTTTATGTCGCCTGCGCTGCTATAAGTCGAATCATTTGTAGATTCCTATAAATATGTATAATTATAGAATGATTTTATCAATAAAATCACCCATAATGCGATTTATAATACTTACGTCAAACGATTCATCCATTTTTTCAATGTACGGCACTGACGATTCCCTGAACTAAAAAGCAGAATGTTCTAGTGCACTCGCTGAACTCGCTGCATTTTGCAGTGTTTGACAGCAAAGCGAATTAGTTTTTGACATTTCGCTGCAAAGAAAGTTTCAAGCACTT
Organism: Scaptomyza montana; assembly: GCA_018904305.1. NCBI lineage: Eukaryota > Metazoa > Arthropoda > Insecta > Diptera > Drosophilidae > Scaptomyza > Scaptomyza montana. The sequence goes on from JAEIGR010000143.1 coordinate 24,767, forward strand.
TCAAGCACTGGAGTGAAAGCTCTTCAAATGATGTTGTGCTTGTTTTGATAAAAAGCTTTCACTGTTATGTTCTAGTTGAATAACAGGAAAACAATGAAGTATAGTGCTTGGAAGTACTGCATAGTAGAACATTTGTCGAATAGAAGTATTTGTGCAGCTCTTTAGTACTTACCACTTTTTTACTTTTTTCAATTAACAAAACACAATATCGATTACAATCAGTTTCGATACATTCACAACATCGACGGCAACGAAAAATGCTTAGCAACGTGAATGTCAACGAATGTGGATATCAACTGGTGTAAATTACTCTCAACTTCAATATCAACGCGTTGGCATCTTGCGCGTTGCTCAACTCGAAAATTAGTTGGCAACCCGATTTTTTTGTCAACTCAGTCAACTAATGTAAACACAACAAATGCGTTGACGTTGGATATCAATTGTTGATATAGCTAGAATTGACGCTGCATCAACTAGTGTAAATGCACCATAACACAGAAATCAAAATTCAACCGGTAAATATTAAAGAAGACAAAGGGATAACAAACAGTTACAGCATATAATTTGTTGTTGTGCTGCAGCTGGCAAATGTACTCGCTAACTCTTTTCCTCGCGCTTTGTCTCTTTCCATTCGCTAAGGCAAAGCAAAGCAATTGCTCTCTCAAATGGTTTTCAGCAAAGAGAGCAAGAGAGCACTCAACGCATAAAGATTGTGAAAACGTTTTACAACTGACTACCCACCGCATTACTTTAGAACTAGTTGCAAAATAGTTAGTTGAGAACTAGTTGAGAACTAGTTGCAAAATAGCTAGTTGAGAACTAGTTGCAAAATAACTAGTTGAAAACTAGTTGAGTTTTGGAACTGACTACAAAGTTAACTGGCGGGTAGTGTCTACGTCATTTTCCTATGTCACTTGTATTAGTTAGTTTTAAGCGTGCATAATATTTATTATAAAACTCCATAATGAGTAATAAATATATTAAAAAGTAAAGTATACGTAATAAAGTTGTTTATTATACTTAATAATGTTTATTAAAATTGTCTTAATCATATGCATATATATATTTTGTTATTGTTTGTTCGCTCATATGTTTTGCTGGTGTAGCGATGTTACACACGCATTGCAGTATTTACATTTATGCGTGCAGTGCTTGGCCGTATACTTATGTCTCTTTTGCACTTGTTAATTTGGCTATGCAGAGCGTTTTCTTGTGTTGTTTCTGCTTTAGCAATGTAAAACTGACAATTGCCTATTTTGCTAGACGCTTGTTTTTTGTGATGTGTGCCTGGTCAGCAAATGTTCGATGAACACCAAAATTGCCTTGGAAGTATTGTTTGTCTGGTTTTTCTTAGGCTTTTGTAGGCAAATAATACAGATTTAGTCAAATATTGTCTGTTTAGCGTTTGCCGAAATTCATATTTGTTGAGAAAGGTCAATGAATTTGCCTGGCAAGTGGTAAGCATACATTAAAATACGAGCCCTGACCACTATTAATTCGTACGACACGTTTTATGAGGTATACGCAATGTTTTATGGAATGTATGGTCAAAGTATGGAATCAATGGAAAGGTCATTAAATTTCCGTTTGAATGATAAAGTACTGTTCTTAACCCATTAAGTACCCATTGAAAATTCTTGTAAAAGTCTACTTTTTAAACTTTTTCCCTTGGCTTAAACAAAAATTTTTTTATGCAAAAAGTTACTTCAAACAATTCTAATAGTGTCTGAAAAAAAAAATTTTCAAAAATCTCTTCCCATATATTTTTATGATTGTTTTAAAATTGCTAAAAACGACTATTTTGTACCAAAAGTGCCCACTTTTCATCAAAAATCAAAAATCAATTCAATGCCTGGCTACCACAAAAACTGCATATATATATATATATATGTATGTTGGTATTAATTCGCTCATTTGCTTTGCTGCAAGGTCGAGCCCATAGGATAGATAAGCAAGAAAATACGCGCATATACGAATACAAGGAAAACAAGTGGAAACGTTGCAGTCGGACTCAACCGACTGCGGCATACTCGATACCAGTATTAAAACCGGTAAAAAGAGGCCTGATTGCAAAGGGGTACGGATGCGGCAGGGGTGTACGCTGCCTTAAAGATTCTCCGATGCAGATGGGGATGCCACCAGCTATATTCCTTCCAAATTTGGTGACTCTAGCTCAAAGTTTGTACAAGGGGGGGAAAAGGGGGGGGGGGTGCTGGGGCGGTATGGGTAGTTGTGGCATCAAAATTTTTGTTGCAGATCTTTGTGAAATGTCAATTGCTATCTTCATACCAAATTTGGTGACTCTAGCTCGAAATTTGTAATAAGTGTGGAAAAGGGGGGCTGGGGGCGGTATGGGTGGGCGAGGCATCCAAATTTTTGATGCAGATCTATGTGGAATGTCAATTGCAATCTACATACCAAATTTGGTGACTGTAGCTCGAAAATTGTAAAGAGTTTGGTAAGGGGGGCGAAATGGAGGGCGTGGCTCCAAAACTTTGATGCAGATTTTGGGGGTCGTTGCCAGCTATCTTCCTACCAAATTTGGTGGCTCTAGCTCCACAACTCTGGAAGATACACTCATTCCCGTTTTTGACGAAGCGTTGGGGTGGATGGGGGTGGCTAGGGCAGTATTGGTGGGCGTGGCATCCAAACTTTTGGTGCAGTTTTTAGGGAGTCATCATCACCTATCTTGGCACCAAATTTGGTGGCTATAGCTCAAAAATTGTGGGAGATATAGCCATTTCTGATTTCAAAATGCGGGGGGGCTGGGGGCGTAATGGGTGGGCGTGGCTCCAAAACTTTGATGCAGTTTTTTGGGGGTCGTTAACAGCTATCTTCCCATCAACTTTGGAGGCTCTAGCTCCACAACTCTGGAAGATACACTCATTCCCGTTTTTGACGAAGCGTTGGGGTGGATGGGGGCGGCTAGGGCAGTATCGGTGGGCGTGGCATCCAAACTTTTGGTGCAGTTTTTAGGGGGTCATCATCACCTATCTTGGCACCAAATTTGGTGGCTATAGCTCAAAAACTGTGGGAGATATAGTCTTTTTTGACTTTAAAATGCGGGGGGCTGGGGGCGGAATGGGGGGGCGTGGCTCCAAAATTTTTGATGCAGTTTTTTGGGGGTTGCTAATAGCTATCTTCTTACCAAATTTGGTACTTCTAGCTGTAAGGATGTGCGAAATATGTGGATTTATCGGTATTGGGTTATCGAATTTATCGATTTGCCAGCCCCCCAGTTATCGTAGAAACCCCATCTTGACACTTTAATTTACTATCCCATAGATAAAGAAAATTGGAAAGTTTCAAGTCTCTAGCTTGAAGGGTGTGGCAAAAAGTTGACGGACATTGCACAAAACCAATATACTCTATACTTTCGGTAACGATTATAATGAGAGCAAAAGAGAGCGAGAGGGAGAGCAATAGAGTTAAGCATTTTTTTTATAGGCCGAATCATGATACAATCAAGAAGGTAGTGTCATGCTGCCTCAGCCCGTACTTGCCATATGATTTGCGAGTGCGAAAGAGAGTGCTAAGCTGTTCTTTTTTTATTTTACTCTCTTGAGTCTGTTAAAGGGCTGTTTTGAAAGTGCGATAGAGTTAGGTATAGAAAGTGTTTTGTTGTATGTATGCGGCCGATACATTTTGGCTGCTTTGTTGTGATATTTAAATTAAATAAAAAAATAAGTAAAACGCTTTCGATTCATATAACATTAAAACATTTTAATAAATATTCGTATTCAAATAAAAAACATATATTATTATTAATTTAACGTAATATGTTCAAAAGTTTTTTATTTCCTATTATGTTTTGTTATTGTTTTTGTATTTTTAATTTTTTTACGGTTTTTGATGCGAAAATGAATGAACAGTCAACTGTAAACAAACAACCTAAATCACAAACAGAAAAAAATCGTCCGCATAAACGTCTTACCTCAACGACAAGCACTTAGCGACTGACAACTAGTACCGAAAAAAAGAGGGCACAGTCTCGCATGACACTACCGTATTGATTGTATCATGGGCCCATGATACAATTAACAGGGTAGTGTCATACGATAGAGCCAGATACCAATGTATATGAAAGTGTAAGTGCGACAGAGACACCACGTTGCTCTCTTGATTTTACTCTCTTGCCTCTGTTAGGGAATTGTTTTGTAAGTGCGAGTGAGTTAGGTATAAAAAGTGTTTTGTTTGTATGCGGTCGACGAAATTATGTTGCGTTGTAAAAAGAAAATTGTGAGTTTGAATAAAACGCAAATGATTAAACAAACGTAATAATTTTTAATAACAAGCTCTCTCCACAACTTTTGATTGCCGGGCCCTAAATCGGACACAATGGCCACAACCGGGTATCCGGCATTGTTGAGCTTAACAAGGATACTTTGCAGCGTTGCTACGTCCATACGGCAGTCATAATTATAAAACACGGGCTGTTTCCACGAACTCCTTAGCCCCCGTACCATCGCGACTTGCACGTAGTTACGTGGCTCATAAATCACATCTGATGTTGAATCGTATTCATAATTTGCCGAGACTTTCATTTCATTCGCATATTCTGCTGTCAGGTGCAAAACAATGGTCCAAGGCTTCCTCCCACAATTTCTTTTTAACGCTGTCCTTGGGAACACGAACTATTTTAACTTCCCCGCCGATAATCTTTTTTTGGCAAATTGCGCAGTATGAAGGCATTTTAAAAAGTCACAAGTCAAATCTTAACCTAAAAAAACAAACATCAACAAAAATAACAAACGGAAAAAAATTCGTCCGCGTCAACGTCTTACCCGAACGACAAGCACTTTGCGACTGTCGATTGGTATCCGAAAAAAGAGAGCGCTCTCTCTGATGACACTACCCTGTTAATTGTATCAAGCATGGGCCGAATACACGTGCAGCATGCTGCGCGCAAGGCGTATTTAACAAGGTGGCAGCCAAGGCATACTTAATAAGGTAATCTCACTCCGCTCTCTCGTTGCCTTGCGAAAAATGAGAGCAAAAGAGAGAGAGAGTGAGGGCAAAAATGTAATGCATTTTTTTTAGGTTAAAATGCAAAAATATCGTCCGCGTATGAGCGTCGCTCACAACGTTCGCAACGAGACTGAATCGTAAGGCAACAGAAAAAGAGGGCGAGCAAAAGAGCGGGATTACCTTATTAAGTATGCCTTGGTGGCAGCGACGTCGACGTCGCCCTCTTTGCTGTTGCCTTACGCAAGGCACATTTAGCAGCAAAAAAGAAAAATGCATATGTGTGTGTGTATACATGTGCGTGCGAGAACAAATTTCGTTTTCGTAAGGCAACGCGACGTCGACGTCGCTGCCACCTTGTTTAATACGCCTTGGCTGCGCGCAGCCTACGAATACATTTGCAAAATGTGACTGTAGTTGTCGTGCATGTGAGTCCGCTCTTGATCAAAAGCCCAAAGAGGCTGCTCAAAGTTTGACAAGAGCGCGCACATCGCTCTTATGCTGCGAGCCAAATATCAAAATGATTTGATATTTTGCACGCAGCATGTGTGTTTGTTGTTGCTCATTTACGCTCACTCTCTTATCTTTGCGTGGGCTCTTTTGATATTTTCGCCCATTGACGTATGCAAAGACGGTCTCTTTAGTTAATTCCGTTATATTTAAATGGTTTTAATTTCGTACAGCTGCACAATTTAACTACGACAAGTGTTTGTATTTATTTGCTGTTGATTTTCATTTTATGCACAGTGAACTTCGATGCATTATATGAAATATAAGATTTTGTTTATTTTAAATATATTTATATATAGTATGACTTTAGATGTAAGAATTAATATTTGTATTGTATTGTACAAATATGCAAATGCTATTCAATGTAAAAAACAATATATATATAATTTAAATAAATAAATAAATATAAGTAAATAAAATATATTTGAGTATTATTATTTTCTAATAAATTCGATTAACTTAAATTTTGAAAGAAATAAAATTAAAATTTTACTTAAAACCTTTTAATTTTTATACTCGATACCGAAGGTAAAGAGTATATTGACTTTGTGCAATGTCCGTCATGGTGTCCGTCCGTCTCTCCGTCCGTATGGTTGCAAGTTTTTTCCACACCCTTCAAGCTAGAGACTTGAATATTTCCAATTCTCTTTATCTATGGGATAGTAAATTAAAGTGTCAAGATGAGGGTTCTACGATAACTGGGGGGCTGGCAAATCGATAAATTCGATAACTCAAAACCGATAAATCCACATATTTCGCACATCCTTACAGCTAGAAGTACCAAATTTGGTAAGAAGATAGCTACTAGCAACCCCCAAAAAACTGCATCAAAAATTTTGGAGCCACGCCCCCATTCCGCCCCCAGCCCCCTCGAATTTTAAAGTTAAAAAAGCCTATATCTCCCACAGTTTTTGAGCTATAGCCACCAAATTTGGTGCCAAGATAGGTGATGATGACCCCTCAAAAACTGCATCAAAAGATTGGATGCTACGCCCACCAATACCGCCCCAGCCACCCCCATGTGCCCCAACGCTTCGTCAAAAACGGGAATGCGTGTATCTTCCAGAGTTGTGGAGCTAGAGCCTCCAAATTTGGTGGGAAGATAGTTGGTAACGACCCCAAAAAACTGCATCAAAGTTTTGGAGCCACGCCCACCCATTCCGCCCCCAGCCCCACCGCATTTTGAAATCAGAAATGGCTATATCTCCCACAGTTTTTGAGCTAGAGCCACCAAATTTGGTGCCAAGATAGGTGATGATGACCCCCCAAAAACTGCATCAAAAGTTTGGATGCCACGCCCACCAATACTGCCCTAGCCGCCCCCATCCACCCCAACGCTTCGTCAAAAACGGGAATGCGTGTATCTTCCAGAGTTGTGGAGCTAGAGCCACCAAATTTGGTAGGAAGATAGCTGGCAACGACCCCCAAAAATCTGCATCAAAGTTTTGGAGCCACGCCCTCCATTTCGCCCCCCTTTCCCCACTTTTTACAATTTTCGAGTTAGAGTCACCAAATTTGGTATGAAGATAGCATTTGACATTTCAGAAAGATCTGCATCAAAAATTTGGATTCCACGCCCACCCATACCGCCCCCAGCCCCCCTTTTCCCCACTTATTACAAATTTCGAGCTAGAGTCACCAAATTTGGTATGAAGATAGCAATTGACATTTTACAAAGATATGCATCAAAAATTTTGATGCCACGCCCACCCTTACCGCCCTCAGCCCCCCTTTCCCCATCTTTTTTAAACTTCGAGCTAGAGTCACCAAATTTGGTATATAGATAGCAATTGACATTCCACAAAGATCTGCATAAAAAAATTTGGATGTCACGCCCACCCATATCGCCCCCAGCCCCCTTTCCCCACTTATTACAAATTTCGAGCTAGAGTCACCAAATTTGGTATGAAGATAGCAATTGACATTCCACAAAGATCTGCATCAAAAATTTGGAAGTCACGCCCACCCTTACCGGCCCCAGCCCCCCTTTCCCCACTATATACAATTTTCGAGCTAGAGTCACCAAATTTGGTACGAAGATAACAATTGACATTCCACAAAGATCTGCATCAAAAATTTGGATGACACGCCCACCCAAACCGCCCCCAGCCCCCCCTTTCCCCACCTTTTACAAACTTTGAGCTAGAGTCACCAAATTTGGTATGAAGATAGCCGGTGGCATCCCCATCTGCATCGGAGAATCTTTAAGGCAGCGTACACCCCTGCCGCATCCGTACCCCTTTGCATTAAGGCCTCTTTTTACCGGTTTTAATTCTGGTATCGAGTATGCCGCAGTCGGTTGCGTCCGACTGCAACGTTTCCACTTGTTTAATTTAATTTTCAAATTTAATGAGTCCCACTGTAGGACTCTCTGTATTTCAATTTCACTTTTGCTTGCATTCATGTCCTCCAGCCTTATTATAACGGAATAAATTTTGCAGTCCTTTTAAAACGCATTCGTTTTGGTTGTAATTGCTGTATTTTGTGCATTGCGCCTTTCAGTACGCAAAAGGTGTTTGTTAATAAAAGTTGCAAAAATGAGTGCATTAGGAATGAAATTTATACTAGAGTTTATAGAGGAGTATCGCTCATTTCCATCCCTATGGGACGTTCAGTGCAAGGAGTATGCAAACAGAAGCAAAAAGGAGAGCGACTTGGAAGCATTATTAAAAAAATATAATGAATTCTACCCCGAGGCTGATTTAAGGGATCTGCAAAAGAAAATACATATTTTGAGGACGAATTATAAAAGAGAGAAAAAAAGGCTATCAGGCAGTGGGAAGAGTGGCGATGGAGCGAGCGAGGCATTGCCAAGCCTCTATTATTATGAGGCTTTGGTCTTTGTTGATGACGTTGAGGTGCCATCCACTTCAAGAGAATCCTTCCAGTTTGTAAGTAATATTAACTATTCAAGTTTGTTTTTATTTAAAAATTATTTATTTAACAGTTTTATGCAAATTATCCAAAAAAAGTTGATAATAGTAATGTTTGAATTATTAACTTAATATTAATAACAAGAATGAAAAAAATAGAAAACTTAAACGTATTTTGCAAATAAGCTAAACTTTCCGCTACCAGTACCGCTATCTGGCAGTGAAAGCATTTTGCCATATGTGTTTGTCGGCAACTTTGTTTTTAGTACATTGGCATCTTGATTGGGTGTTTTTCCAACAACCTCAGCGTTGAAAACGTAAACACAATTGTTGCATCAATAACAGTCTACAGCATTAGTTTATTGCTTTGCTTTGCCAAGGAACTGCACCCTCATTATTAAAAAATTCCATATATTTCTCTCTGACTGTTTTAGCAATTTGAGAGGCATTGCGTGTTTGGGTTCTTTGCAAATTTGCATACGTTTCCCCAACTGTCGAACCTCCTTCCACAAGGACCCCCTCTTGCAAAATTTCGCTGCATATGTACTGAGTGCAGTTCCTTTTCCTTAAAAAATTGTGCAAATAGCAGCATGCCAATACAATTGTGTTTACCTTTTCAACGCTAACATTAAGAGGCCGTTGAAAAACACCAAATCGAGATGCCAATATACCAAAAACATTTTCGACAATTCTGCGTGCCCTTCTAAGTCGGTAATTGAATATCCGCTGCTCGTTCGACAGGCCAACTTGAGCAAACGGTTTTAACAAATTTTCGGTTAGCTGGAAAGCGTCGTCGCCGACAAACACATATGGCAAAATACGTTCACTGCCAGGCAGCGGTCCTGGTAGCGGCAACTTTAGCTTATTTGCGTAAAATGCCTTTCCGAAAGGAGTTTGCCGCAATACGCCTCCATCGGAATTACGCCCGTTGACTCCAACGTCTACCATTAAAAACTCGTAATTGGCATTAGTCAGTGCCATAAGTACAACAGAAAAAAATTTTTTATAGTTATAGAACATAGATCCCGAATTTGCTGGCTTGTTGATAGCAACGTGCTTGCCATCGAGTGCCCCGATACAATTCGGAAAGTTCCACTTCCCTTCAAAGTCATTTGCAACTTTTTTCCACTCTTCTTCGTTTTGTGGCAGCTAAAACGATATTAATTTAAAAAAATATAAATAAAAATATTAATATTACTAAAAAAATTTCTTATTTCAGACAGAAGAAACAGCAGAGCCACCACAAAAAAAAATAAAAAAAAATGCTACAGAAAATTTCATGACGCTCGTATCAAAACGTTTTGAGGAGACAGACAATGTTTTTCGAAAGGAGGCAGAGGTCTGGGGAGAAAAAATTAAAAACATGTCCCCAACCCAGGGCATCATTGCTACAAAGCTAATCAACGATATAATTTTTCGGGGGCAACTGAATACTTTGTCCTTGGATACAAAAATAGTTGATAAGGAGCCCCTGGAAATATCATCCAATTTGGAAATAATAAATAGTGATATGGAGACAAGCCAGTGTCCAATATCTTTTGAAGATGAAATATTTATAGACCTCACACAACGTCCATTCGACATTACTAAAATTAATAAGTAGTTTAGTTTTTTATTACATTTTTATAATATTAATTGTAAGGTTAATTTTTAGTTTTGTTTTATATAGTGTCGTTAGTTGACTGGCCGTTATTAAAGTAGGAGCCTTTACCGATAGAACTAAAAATTGCCAAAAAAAAAAGGTTGGTGGCTGCCGGAAAACGCTTTTTTGAATATGGCAAAGCATTCTCATCAATGATATTTTGTAAGTTTTTATACATTTTTCCACATAAAATATCATTGATGAGAATGCTTTGCCATATTCAAAAAGCGTTTTTCGGACAGCCACCACATTTTTTTTTGGCAATTTTTAGTTCTATCGGTAAAGGCTCCTAATTTAATAACGGCCAGTCAACTAACGGCACTGCTTTAAAGTAATATTTCAAAATAAAATATATATATAATTACGAGTTCACGACCAAATGGGAATTAAAAAATAAAAAGACATTTGTCTTTAGTTTATTTCTTTATTGTGTTTGAACTAATTTTAAAAGATACAAAACACTTCCTCACTTAAGTCTATCTTCTTTCTGATCTTACTCCGAACTACACTTCAATTGTTCTTGCTGCGCAGAGCAAACCTCCGTTTAGAGCTTTTTCTTATTGTCAAAGCTTCTAAGCTTTGATCATTTTAAGCTTTTATCAAAAAGTGCCAATTCGGCGATCTCACGCTTGTGGCGTGATTTTTGGAAATATGTTTATGTCTCACGCTTGTGGCGTGATCTTAGAAATATGTTTATATTTTATGTTTATGTCTAATATGCTTCCTGTGTTGGGGCTTAAGGGTGTAATGTGATATCTTATTGTTGGGCTGTGTGCTATGTGCTGGGGTGCGTTTTATGTGTAACATATTTGAGATATGAATATGTGTGCATATTGGATATCTTACTCGCCCACACTTAAAAATTTGCTTTACGTTAGACTGCTTCTATCTTGGGATACAGTGCGGGTTGATCTTGTTCAACTATTGGTAATTCTATCTTATCTTTGTTTATTTCTTGTTCTTTAGGTTTTCTATACTTAACAATAAGTGTTTTGGGTAAACTTTTGAACTTATAAATTAAGTACAATAATATGCTTAATATGGTAATGGTTAATGATGTCAATGTTATTATTTGAAATGTATTATAATATTTTGTATGTTCCAAAATTAATTTCTTAGTTTGAATATATGACAATGGTTCGAGTTTTGTTACGTTATTACTGACATAAATGTTTTGTGTAAAATCTAGTCTTGAATTTGATATTGATATTTCGTTGATTTGTATTTCACAATTATAGATTTTTATAATATTGTTTCCTTTTATTTTAATTTCATTGTTCATACAGTTTTGATTTACAATGGTTTCTGGCAAATTCCATGCTAAGATTATGTTTGGTTCTATATAATTTGTTTGAAAGTTTTTAATTGTTTTGGCGTATTTACATTCTGTTTTGATTTGTTTTACAATGCCTACTATGCAATTATTCATTATTTGTTTCTTAGTTATTGTGCCATATACTGTATTATTATTTATAAAATATTTTTCTTGAATATTTTCTGTTACAATATTATCGTTCTCATCTGGGTAGGGTATTATTTCGAAAATAGGTGTTTTGCTAATTTCTTGTGGAATATGTGATATTATATAAATTTCTTTTGTATCAGTTTTTAACCAAGTTGATGTTTTAATATTAAGAATTTTCTCTGGTGTAACATGCAATAAGTAATCGTGCTTTAGTAATTTAGGGTTGAATATGCCTAATCTAGTTAATTGCATTCCCATCTCTATGTCTTCTATGTATTCGGTGAAATGTTCTAAATTGAAAATTAATAAATCAAGTTTCTTGTTCTTTTCTTCTTTTGTTTTAAATGTGTTCATGGTCTCAATTGCTTTGTTAATTGTTTCGATTATTTGGTTAAGTTCACTAACTTGAACGCTGTTCCTCGGCTAAGTTACTTATCTTCTGTTCTAGTTCGTCTCTGTCATCTGTATCTAATGTTCCGAATAAGTATTTATATGTTTTTCCTACTAAATTTATTAGTCCTCTCTTTTGTCTTTTGATGATTGTTATCCCGTTCATTTCCTGTTTAGTTTTTCAATAAGGTAATTTATTTTAGTTGAATTTTCGAAATCCTTGGCTTGTATTAATAGGTTATTGTAAACCTTTTCTATTTTGTTAAATTTACAGTTAAATAATGGTATTCAAAATTTGTTGGTATGTCCAGTGTTCCTGTTTTAAATATTAGGTAGCCGTTGTTTGCTTTTATGGGGTTTATTTCGATACTTTGTCCGTTAATTGTCACCGTTAGCATTGTTATTATTATTAGAATTCCCTTCATTAGTTGGTTCTCTGTAATTAATGTATTTACTTATATTAGTTTTCTTTTTCTTCTTGAACTTTGATTTGTAATGGGTGACTTTTCTACCTCTATTGGTTTCTTCAAAGTGTTTTTCGTCTAGTTGTCTTACCTGACCTGTCTTTTTGAATGGATTGGTTATTTTTGATTTAACTAATGGTGAAGATCTATACTTTGTATCTATTTCAAATTCTTCTCTTGATTCATTTAGTTTTTCAATTTGTTTCTTTTTCTTATCTTGTGTGTCATACTTTGGTGTCCCTGCGTACATAAATATATCTGCGGGTGTTCTGTTTGTTGTGTTGTGTTTAGTTTTGTGATTATAAGTGTATAATATTATTTCAAATCTGGTTTGTTTGTTTTCTATGTTAGAGTCACTGCTTATAATTCGTAATTTTTCGTTGATTGTTTTGTGAAATCTCTCTATATCTGCTATACCATTTTTACTTGTTGTTATATTGATTTTTACGTTCTCAGTTATTAACCATTGTTGTAGTGCAGCACATATGAATGCTGAATCTTTATCTGCTTTGATTTCTGCTGGTTTTCCCATTAAATCAAAAACTTTTAATATGGCTCTTTTAGTTTCTAACCAGTCTCGGCTGTTAACTTCAATTAATGTTGCAAATTTTGAATAAACGTCTATACAAGATAGAAATTGTTTATGGTCAACTAAATAAAGATCCATTACATATTTATCCCTAATGTAGTTTGTTTCTGGGGGTTACTTCATATACTAATTTGGTGCTTCTGTGTTCTGTTTTTTGAAATGTTGCAAATGTGACATTCATTTATTATGTTTTGTATAAGATTCTGGTAATCTGGATAATAAAATTTTTCTTTGAACCACTGTATTGTCTTTTCTATCCCTGGGTGTAATAGTTCGTTATGTCTTTTTAGTATTTGTTCTTTGAATTCTGCGTACGTTTGTAAGTCTGTTAATTTTGATGAGCTTTTCATTACTTTTATTTTACTTTCTGGGTTTATTATTTCTACAAATGCGTTTTGGAAAATCGGAAAATCGGGTTGTTGTGGAAATATATAACACTATTTTTTGAACATAAATATTCTTTTATTATTTCTTTAGCTTTAGCATAAGTCATTTCGGTATAAGTTATCTTTATGTTTTTCTTATGAAAATAATTAGTAACTTGTGTATTATTGTCGTTTCCTTTTATGAGTTCGAGTTGTCTGTTATAATAGTTTAGTGGTCTTTCAGTTATTTGAATGTAACTTTGGTTATCTTCTTGGGCACTATGAATGGTAGCACATGTTGCTTGACTCATTTCTTCTCCCAATAGATTTTCATGTATTTGCACACGTGATAGTGCGTCTGCGACATGGTTTTCTTTACCCGGTAAGTATTTGATTGTATAATCAAATTCGTTTAACTTTATCTTCCATCGTTGGAGTTTCATATTCGGTTCTTTTATATTATTTAACCATACTAATGGTTTGTGACTTAGTATTTCGAATTTTCTACCATATAGATAGCTTCTATAAGTTTTTGTTGCCCAAACTACTGCTAATAGTTCTTTCTCTATAGCTGAATAATTTATTTCATGTTTGTTTAGAGTTCTGCTGGCAAAACAAATAGGCTTGTGATTTTGTGTCAATACTGCTCCTAGAGCTACATTACTTGCATCTGTTGTGAGACAAAATGGTTTGTCATAATCTGGATGAGTAAGAATTGGATCAGAAGTTATCAGTAATTTTAATTTCTCCAATGCTGAGATATATGATGTATCCTTTATGTCTACTTTTGCTCCTTTCTTTAACTTAAGTGTCATGGGTTTGACGATGTTTGCGAAATTTGGAATGAACTTTCTATAAAATCCACACAAACCTAAAAATTTCTTTATCTCTTTTGGAGTCTTTGGAATAGGATATTTCATTACTGCTTCAATTTTATTTGGATTAGGTTTTAATCCTTCTGTTGTCACTATGTGTCCTAGAAATTCTGTTTCCCTTTTTTAGAAATTCACACTTGTCTAGTTGCAATTTTAAGTTGGCTTCCCTTAGTTTGTCAAATACCTTATTCAATGACAAAATGTGTTCTTCCAATGAAGTGGAGTACACTATTATGTCATCTAAGTAGACTAAACAATCTTTGTAGATTAACTCTTCCAATAAATTGTTCATGCAACGTTGAAACGTTGCTGGTGCATTTTTTAGACCAAACGGCATACGTGTATATTCGTAGTGGCCATGTTTAGTGGAAAATGCTGTCTTAGGTATTGATTTCGGATCCATCTGGATCTGGTGATAGCCTTTTGCTAAATCAAGAGTTGTGAAATATTGGCATCGGCCAAGTTTATCTAGAATTTCATCCATTATTGGAATAGGAAATTTGTCATCAATAGTGATTTCGTTTAGAAATCTGTAGTCTATTACTACTCTATATTTTTGTTTTCCTGATGCATCTAACTTCTTTGGGATTACTAATACAGGCGAATTATATGGAGACTGAGATTTTCTTATTATCCCTTGCTCTAACATTTCTTTTACTTGTCTGTCTATTTCGTCGTGTTGAATTTGGGAATACTTGTAGGGTCTCTTGTAAATCGAGTCCTCATGTTTTGTAATTATCGAATGTTTAACAACACTAGTGAAAGTCAAATTGTCACCTTCATGGTACTGTATGTCTCGATATTTGTGAAGAATTTTTGACACACACCTTTTCTCTTCATCGTTTAGATGATCTAAGCGAAATTCGTTGGACTCTTTTAATTCTTCGTTTATCACGAAATTGAATTCTAAGTCTTCCGACGAAGGTGGGTCTAGACACTCTGGTGCCGTTTCTTCTTCTACATTTATATTGGGGTCGTACTTAAATAAGAATGTATATTCTCCTAAAGTTACGGCTCCTTCTTCGTAATTTATTTTTGCCTTACAAGCTTCTAAATAATTTCTGCCTAACAACAAATCATATCGATTTGAAAATTCATGTATAAAGAACTCCTGTTTGGATGGACATAATTTACATGCTCCTATTGTTATGCTTGATGTTAATTTAATGTTACCGTTAATGGTATGAACGTTAAGTTCAGTGTTTTTTATTGGAAATTCTAGGTAATTTTTATTCATTAAATTTATTGTTGACCCGGTGTCTATTACACACTTAAGCGGGTTATCATTCATAATAACAATTATGAATGGGTTATTGTTTCTTCCTGTTCCGAGGCAATTGCTTGAAAATTTTCGGATGTGTCCATTTTTGACACCCCGCTCTTACTTTCTCTTTGTCGCTTTTGAGGTTGGTTATTATAAGATGATGCTTGTGCATTATAGTTTCTATTTTGTGAATAGTTCATGGGATTCTGTTGTCTGCCTTGTTGCAACTTTTGCTGAAATTCGGCATATGTCTGCCTATGTTCTTGTTGATTCTTATGTGGGTTAGTTGTGTTGTAATTTGTTTGGTAGTTAGGATTGTGTTGTGCTTGATAACTGGGGCTATATGTTGAACTTTGGTTAAAATTTTCCTGATACCTTTTACTCGAATTGTTTTTATTTGAATTATTGTATTTGTTATCTTTGGGTTTTTCAACCACACTATTTTCAAATAAGCCCTCCTTTTGAGCTGCTACTTTCAACAGATGGCTAGTGGTAATATCATACCTAGCTAGAATCATGAAAATTCTATCTGGAATTTTTCTTTTAATTACATCTTTAACTGTGTTATTCATGGCATTTGTATAAACTATTGTATTGGCTGCATTATTTTCTAGTGTTAGCTTATTGGTTATAATATAAGATTTGGAGATTTCCTTGATAGCTGGTGTTGTAAAGTTGTCGTAGTAATTCTTCTACTGGAGTCTGGGTGGTGTATTCCTCGATGAGTGCTCTTTTCAATTCTCCCCAATTGTTGGCATGTGATAGCTGCGAAATCCTTTGCGCTTCTCCGATGACTTGTAGTTCGATCGCACCGTATATTATACTTTGTTGCCTTGGGTTTGTGGTAGGGTATAATTGTAGTAAGAATTCTGTCCTCCTGATGAAGGCGCTTAGCTCCTGTTTGTTTCCCGAGAACTGGGGCACTTGTCGGATTTGTGACAATGCCTGGTTAAGTTCTGCATCACTTAAAACGACTGCCATGTTGATTTGATTATTTGATGTGTTGTTGCTTATATGGTTTTAGGTTGATTTGTTGTTGATTGTATTGTTTTAGGTTGATTAGTTGCTGATTGTATTGTTTTTGTATTGATTTGGTGTTGATTGTATTGTTTTTGGTTTTCTTAAATTATTTAAACACCATTAATTGTGTTAGTTGCACGATTAGCTTTTATTAAGTTTTGCACTGTTTTGATTTTTGAACTTATTTTTCATTAATCAATTAAACACCATTAAATGTGTTAGTTGCACGAAAGTTCTTTGGCGGATTAGTTTTTATGAAGTATCGCAATTTATTATTGTTGCACTTATTTTTCACTAATCCTACCGGCTGCGCCAATTACGAGTTCACGACCAAATGGGAATTAAAAAATAAAAAGACATTTGTCTTTAGTTTATTTCTTTATTGTGTTTGAACTAATTTTAAAAGATACAAAACACTTCCTCACTTAAGTCTATCTTCTTTCTGATCTTACTCCGAACTACACTTCAATTGTTCTTGCTGCGCAGAGCAAACCTCCGTTTAGAGCTTTTCTTATTGTCAAAGCTTCAGGCTTTGATCATTTTAAGCTTTTATCAAAAAGTGCCAATTCGGCGATCTCACGCTTGTGGCGTGATTTTTGGAAATATGTTTATGTCTCACGCTTGTGGCGTGATCTTAGAAATATGTTTATATTTTATGTTTATGTCTAATATGCTTCCTGTGTTGGGGCTTAAGGGTGTAATGTGATATCTTATTGTTGGGCTGTGTGCTATGTGCTGGGGTGCGTTTTATGTGTAACTTATTTGAGATATGAATATGTGTGCATATTGGATATCTTACTATATATATATATTTGTTAATATTTACCTGTATGTATGGTTTCAGTTTGAGTATAATGGCTTCGCATGTTTCGATAACTATTTTACTAACACAACTTTCCGAAACAGCACTGGAATACTTTAAATCAATAAATTTGTTGCCAGATGCCAAGTACCTCAGTGTAATAGAGAGGCGCTGCTCAACAGGAATCGCCGCTCGCATTGTGGTATCCTGTTTTTTTATTATGGGCCCTACAAGCGCCAAAAGCTCATCAAAAATACTTGAGCTCATGCGCAAATAATTGCGCAGATCATCCGGCGATGATATGCTGAGCTCCTCCAGCATATTTTGGTGGGAAAACCTTGCCCTTTTTTTATAAAATTCTTTCATCCAAAAGGTTTTTCTTTTTCTTTTTGCTCTTCCTCCATTTCCGATATTGCAACAGCAATTCCACACAGCACTTCTTTTGAAAAGACATTATAAACTGCACTTATAAATGAGCGAGCTACTAATGACAAAAAAATCATAACAAGCCCTCTAATATAGATAATTGAAATTTCATTTACAAGAACAGTTTTAATTTTATTAACAAAACAAAACAAAATACATGCAAATCTTAAAGCTTTCTATAACCTTCTCATTCGCTCCACACATAACCCATTTCGGTCACATGTAAGAGACTTAAGCAAAGAGAAATGCTTTGCTTAAATTCACACGTACACGAGGCTGCGCGCAGCATGCTGCACGTGTATTCGGCCTATTAGGTTAAAACGCAATAACATCGTGCGCGTATGTGCGTCGCTCACAACGTTCGCAACAAGATTGAATCGTAAGGCAACAGAAAAGAAGGCGAGCAAAGAGCTGGATCAGGCAACTAACAGGTAGCACATTCGCTCTCTCGTCTTGCCTTAAAAGTGTACACAAAATGAGAACGAGAGAGGCGAGAGCGAGAGCGTTGAATTTCTGGCTTGCGTCAACACAATAAAATGTGTGCGTGCATGCATATACAATGTATATGTATGTACATATATGTATATTATACATATTCATAGATGTGTACATTTTTTTCTTGCAGCTAAGACCAAAATGATTGATTAAATGTTACAAAGAAATGCAAATTTTTATTAATATTTTTATTTGTTATTTTTGCTTATAATATAATTTTAACATTTTTTGTTGCCAGCAATTTTCTGTTTTTGCTTTGGCATATGAAGTCTCCGAACAAACTCACTAAGCAGAACGAAAATAATCGTCATTGCTGAGACTGAAATATAAGGCAAAAGAACGAGGCCTTATATTTCAGTCTCGAGCCGAGCGTTGTGTGCGACGCATCTCCGCGGACGATTATTTTGCGTTCTGCTTAGTGAGTTTGTTCGAGACTTTCGATATGCCGAAAAGCAAAAAACAGAAAATTGTTGGCAACAAAAAATGTTAAAAATTATATTATAAGCAAAAATAACAAATAAAAATATTAATAAAAATTTGCATTTCTTTTGTAACATTTAATCAATCATTTGGTCTTAGCTGCAAGAAAAAAAATGTACACATCTATGAATATGTATAATATACATATATGTACATACATATACATTGTATATGCATGCACGCACACATTTTATTGTGTTGACGCAAGCCAGAAATTAACGCTCTCGCTCTCGCTCTCTTTCGTTCTCATTTTGTGTACACTTTTTAAGGCAAGACGAGAGAGCGAATGCGGCTACCTGGTTAAGTATGCCTTGGTTAAGCATGCCTTGAGCTGGATTACCTAATTAAGTATGCCTTGGTTTAGGTCATGATACAATTATACAAGGTAGTCCACTCGGCTGCCGAAGTCGTTTGGTTTTGGTCCCCTATTTTCAGTGCGTGCCTGCTTGTCGAACGGAAAGGTTGTGTGCGGATGGTTATTTTTCAGAGTTTTAACCCTTAAGTGCCAAGCAGATACGTATATTTTTTTAGAATTAAGAGCTTAAACAAAAGAATGGCTGTTAAACAACAAAAAACAAAGAATAATGTCAAATTCAAAACTAATTAAAATAAAATTGTAAACACTACAACTCTTTCCTAACTAAGGACACTTTTAGCCCCATGCACCGTGCGCGTGTTAATCGACGCACTGTGTAGCCGTTTCACTCACACTCACTATTCAACGCTCTTTCACTCGCACTTATATCAATGGACTATGATTTTGCCGAGTGGACTACCTTGTATAATTGTATCATGGTTTAGGTATTCTGTAAGCCAAAATGCTTTTTGTCTCTTCTATTGTTGTTGTTTTTGTGTCTCTCTCTCTCTGCCTGGTCTGACTGTCTGCTCGCATGATTCAATAAATTTTTCCAAAAAATTGCAGCTAGACGCAATTAGGGATAGTTGGTTGTTGGTTGGGATGTTGGTGGGGTGATGTGTCCAAATAGCCTTACAAATGTATGCAGCACGCAATACGTTGCTCGGGCGCAAGGTATACTTAACAAGGTAGCCAAACTTGCTCGCTCACGACCATAGCTCGCAAATAACTCTCAACCGTCTTTCGTTTTGCGGTCTGCACTCTTACACATGATGAAATAAGAACTTATTTATTATATATTATATTTTATTATACATTATTTCATCATGCTCGGTTAACTGTTCTCAGTTGCGTGGTTCTTGTTATGCTCACTCAACAACAACTTAGAGAGAGCGATCCAACTGAACGCTCGCTCATTGAGGGTCAGCAGAAGAGCGAAAAAACGAAAGACTCATCGTAAACCTTGTTTAAAACCTCGCATGATGGCGCACTTTGTGTTGGGGAATGCACCTTAAATAAAAACTAAATTAGAACATATATTTTGCAATGTTAGTTTAGCACAAGTGTGAGTTTTTGACATGGACAATATACTTTGTTAAAACATTTAATAGCAATTAAAAACCATAAAACAGGACATAAACTTCAAACACACGTAGACTTACTTGTTTTAGCTGGAATAAACGGTATGCTATTTTTTTTAGATTTAGCTTTGCTAAGCATTTTTGCTGGTCATTTAAGATGCAATTGACTTATTGTCTTCTGCATTAAATTGAAAAAAAGTGCACTTTTTTGTTGTGATCGCGACCCATTTTTGGCACAAAAATTAAAACACTCCAAACGCACCGAATCCACAAAAGCAAGTGTGATTTACAAGTAGACTGATCATTCGCATATACACTCATACAAATGCAAAAGACTTTTATTTTCTTCGCTCGTTGCAAATCGGTCAGCGAATAAGCAGAGCAAAAGGGAAACACGAAATTGGTTGAGCACAGACCGTTCGTTCAAGAGACACTGGTGAACGGCTCTTGTCCGACCTTTTGCGCAAGTGGTGCGCAAAAAACAGTTTTTTGGTGACTGCAAGAATCCATGATACAATTATACAAGGTAGTCCACTCGGCTGCAGAAGTCATTCGGTTTTGGTCCTTTATTTTCAGTGCGTGCCTGCTTGTCGAACTGGGTTAATCGACGCACTGTGTAGCCGTTTCACTCACACTCACTTTGCAACGCTTTCAACGCTCTTCTCACTCGCACTTATATTAAGGGACTATGATTTTGCCGAGTGGACTACCTTGTATAATTGTATCATGCAAGAAACGGTCAACTGTTATTTGCGAGCTCTGCTCACGACTCCTTACTTAAGTGTCAAAATGACAGAAGATAGAGAGAGAGCGAGAGAGTAATGAGTTTGCTCGCTTGTGTCAAAATAAAGAAATTTGTACGCATGATACAATCAACAAGGTAATGTCATGCGAGGAAGCGCCCTCTATATTTAAGTACCAATCGTCAGTCGTAAAGTGCTTGTCGTTTGGGTAAGACGTTGGTGCGGACGAATTTTGTACTTTGTGTCATCTTTGTTGATGTTTGTTTGTTGTTGTATCGGCTGCGCATAAGCAACACGGTTTTTATATCTTACTCACTCGCACTTGCAAGAAAAACTACCTAACAGAGGCAAGAGAGTAAAATAATAGAGATTCATATAGCGGTCTCAGTCGCACTCACACGGTCATATACACTGGTACTGGCTTCCTCGCATGACACTACCTTGTTGATTGTATCATGTTTGTACGTGCATGCATGCAAGGCATGATACAATCAATAAGGTAGTGTCATGCTGCCTCAGCCCGTACTTGCCATATGATTTGCGAGTGCGAAAGAGAGTGCTAAGCTGCTCTTTTTTATTTTACTCTCTTGAGTCTGTTAAAGGGCTGTTTTGCAAGTGCGATAGAGTTAGGTATAGAAAGTGTTTTGTTGTATGTATGCGGCCGATACATTTTGGTTGCTTTGTTGTGATATTTAAATTAAATAAACAAATAAGTAAAACGCTTTCGATTCATATAACGTTAAAACATTTTAATAAATGTTCATATTCAAATAAACAACATATATATATTTAAAGTAATATTTTTAATAGTTTTTTATTTCCCATTATGTTTTGTTTATGTTTTTGTATTTTTAATTTATTATTTAGGTTTTTGATGCGAAAATGTATTTTTATCTTAAAATAAAATTTTTTAACATAATTGGGCAAGTCAACATTTTTCGCCAAGTTTTCTAAATATGTTAAAACTTTTGAATTTGGTCCAACTGTTGTTTGGTGAAAGAGTATGAAAAATTGTTCAAGACTTTGTATTTGATCTAAAATGTCACTTGAAGGCTTTTTCAGTCCCCCTGCGAGACCTGATCTACGTATGTAAATGACGCATCGGTGGACTCGCAGTTCACCAGTTTTAACTTTTTAATGACATATCCCGCCACGTACTCCAATGCGTCTATTGCCAAGTCGTCAAAACATGCTAAAGAACAATCTAGATCTGAAAAATCTAAATCATCGCTTACATTCTCACAAGATGTAGTTTGTGAACCTGCGTCATACTCCAAATCCAGCCATGAAACGTCCTCTGCTTGAACATTCATTCCCTCGCTGTTCAAAATCTATGTATTTTTGGCTAAATACTTATGTGGAAAGACCTTATTATGAGTATAATATAAAAATTTAAAAATTTGACATGTACTACCACAATTACGATTTTCTAAACACACTTGGACATCGAAACACACTTGGACATCACAAACGAACAAATACAAATACATGTAAAATACGGTTAAATAATACATTAATATGAAGTTTATATGCTTATCGTTACCCATTAAATATTTTCGCAGCCTATACTTGAATTGGAGTGGGCTGGGATGGTCATGCAGACCGCCACGAGTCCTCATTGCGCCAAAAAAATGTTCTAACAAATCTTGATTTAGCCTATTAGTAAGAATGTATTTCATGGCGTATTTGTTGCTTAAATAGGCATAAAGCTGCTCAAGCGAAGCGCTGCTGACCATAATGCCAGTTTGAAATGGCGCTATTTTACCACAATTTGGTAAAACTTGTGAGCTCATTACCTTTGCCATCTCGTGAAGAATTCTTTTTTGTTCTGGTATACATTTACCGTATGGTTGCAGGCTTGGCATTTGATTTAAGTTTGCCATCTTACTATTGAACACATCAAACCAATCGTTTGTCAGCTTGAAGAAACTTGCGGTTTCGCACGGATTATAAATGTCCAGGCCCAGGGAGTAGCATCGATTTATGGCACTGGCAGTAGTGTTAGAAAACAATTGGGTAGCTAACTTCACTTTCTGCCGGCCAGCTGAACGAACGTTAAGATGCTCTTCATTCACTTTAAAGATTATGCTGACATCGGAAGACGCTGTGTTGTTTAACACTTGCTTAATAGTCTGGGAAGCTATTATTTTTTGGTCCACGCACAGTCCAGGGTCCAAGAAATGATTTCTAACCAGTTTTATTAAATGCGGCACATCAGCAAAAACAAATATTTTTAGAGCAACATCTGCTGGATGTTCAAACCATGGCTAAATTTAAATTAATGCAAATATTTATTTAAATGAATTTTTTTAAATTTGTCATTGGCAACATACTGGTTGATATTCCAAGCTCTCTCCACAGCTTTTGATTGCCGGTGCCTAAATCTGACACAATGGCCACGACAGGATATCCAACATTGTAGAGCTTGACTATTATTTCATTTAACGTTGATTTGTCCATGGGGCGGTCAAAGTCAAAAAAGACTGGCTGCTTCCACGAACTCCTAAGCCCCCGTACCATCGCGACCTGCACGTAGTTCCGTGGCTCATGGATTACGTCTGAGGTTGAGTCATACTCATAGTTTGAGCACACCTTCATCTCATCGAAAGATAGCACGCAAATCTTTTCGTCATCCGCTACTTCGACACTTTGCTGCATCAAATTTAACACAACCTCTAGCACGCCAGGCTCAATTTGCACTTTACGCAACCATCTATGCAAAGTTGACATGCTTGGAAGAGGAAATCCCTTTTGGTAGAGATGGTGGTAGGCTCGTGGACCAGCGGCATGAAGACAAAGCCCATAAGATATGTCTTCAGAGCTCCAGAACTTCTTCTGCACGTCGCTCTTGAGCTTTTCTAGTTGCGTTTTCGTGAACATTTTTTGCAACGCCTTTGTTAAGTTGGCCATCTTATCCAGCTCTTTGCGTAAACATTGTATTGCTTCGTACAATAACCGAAAAGATTGTTCAGACATAATCTCTCTCTGAGCTGCTCTCTTTTTTTTGATTCGAATCGGTTTTCGCTCAAGCGCTTTGCATTGACTCATTCGTGTGACGCTCTCAAATGAGTGTCGCGTAAGAGTGTCTCACCAAAAGACAGTTTGACTAAAAATCTCAACAGAAATGATCTTTGCCTTCGTGTGCATGTAAATACATACATATAAATGTACATGAGCATGAAAATAATAAAAAAGACAATGCAATCGGATGTTATATAAAAATGTGAAAAAAATGTTTTGTTTTTTAAGGAACAATATTTATTTTTATTTTGTTTTTAAAAATATTTTTTTTTTTTTTTTTTTGTAAATGGAGTTTATGTATAATGCAAACAAAAAGAACGCAACAATCGCGTGTATACCCATACATACTGAAAAGACAATTTGCTTCATTTAACTCAAGCAAACGATCAGTGTTTGACTTGAGCGAAACGAAAACAGAAATAACTGTCTTGCTCAGAGCGCGAGCGAGCTAAGTCAGAGGCGACAAAATCAGTTTATGTCTGAGCTTTTTTTATTGTGTGAGTGAAAGACACTTATTTGCAGACAACGAAAAAGTGTCAACAGTTATTTGCGAGCTATGTTAAAATCCTTCGCTTTGCCAATTTGTTTTTTTTCTTTAAGCCATAAAATGGGTAAATCAGATTGGCTCAAAGTGCATTTCGCAGAATATTCTCGCCTTTTATTTCCAAACCTTTTTGCAAGGCTTCCTCCCATACTTGTCTTTCGTAGCGCTGTCCGAGGGAACAGACACTTATTTTAGTATTAACGCCGTCAATTGACTTTTTTGCACACTCGCATAACTATCGGCATTCTGATATAGTCAGCTGTAAACAAACAACGAAAAATAACAAGCAGAATGGGTAACGATAAATCGTTCTGAATTTCATCAATCGTCTTAAGACCACAACGGACAAGCACTTAAGCGACTGTTTACAACTAGTACCGAAAAAAAGGAGGGCACAGCTCTCGCATGACACTTTACTTCGTATTGATTGTATCATGATGCAAGGCATGGTAGAATCTTTGATTTCCACAATTTTTATACAAGGTAGTCCACTCGGCAAAATCATAGTCCCTTAATATAAGTTTGAGTGAAAGAGCGTTGAAAGCGTTGCAAAGTGAGTGTGAGTGAAACGGCTACAACAGTAGCGTCGATTAACCCAGTTCGACAGCAGGCACGCACTGAAAATAAGGGACCAAAACCGAATGACTTCTGCAGCCGAGTGGACTACCTTGTATAATTGTATCATGGACCTAACCATGTATAATTCAACCCATGATACAATTATACAAGGTAGTCCACTCGGCAAAATCATAGTCCCTTAATATAAGTGCGAGTGAAAGAGCGTTGAAAGCGTTGCAAAGTGAGTGTGAGTGAAACGGCTACACAGTGCGTCGATTAACCCAGTTCGACAAGCAGGTACGCACTGAAAATAGGGGACCAAAACCGAATGACTTCTGCAGCCGAGTGGACTACCTTGTATAATTGTATCATGGTTAGGTCCTTGATACAATTAACAGGGTAGTGTCATCAGAGAGAGCGCTCTCTTTTTTCGGATACCAATCGACAGTCGCAAAGTGCTTGTCGTTCGGGTAAGACGTTGACGCGGACGAATTTTTTTCCGTTTGTTATTTTTGTTGATGTTTGTTTTTTTAGGTTAAGATTTGACTTGTGACTTTTTAAAATGCCTTCATACTGCGCAATTTGCCAAAAAAAGATTATCGGCGGGGAAGTTAAAATAGTTCGTGTTCCCAAGGACAGCGTTAAAAAGAAATTGTGGGAGGAAGCCTTGGACCATTGTTTTGCACCTGACAGCAGAATATGCGAATTGCATTTTGAGGCTACTGATTTCAAGCAACAAGCAACAAGTCGAAACAAATCACCGAAGCGAAGGCAGCTCATGCCTTATGCAATCCCAAAAAAGGTTTTGCGCGGTGCAAATGATTTGGTTTCAGACAGCCATAAAAATTGCAGTACCCAAACAGAGTAAGTGAATGCGCTTGCGTACACGTACATATATTCTTACGTATGTATTTGTATTTTACAGTTCGGAAACAATACATGCAGGCATATTGCTGGAAAACATTAGTTTAAAAAAGCAGATAGCATTGCTTCAGCTGGAAAATTCTCGTCTAAGGAAGGAGTTAGATAAGAGTAACTGTATGACCGAGGCAATACAGAACATTTTTACGGAAACGCAGATAGCAAAGCTGATGTGCGGTGGGCAAAAAAAAAATTGGAATTCAACAGATATATCATACGGGCTGTGTCTTTATGCCGCTGGGCCACGAGCATACCACCACCTGTATCAGAAAGGATTTCCCTTACCAAGCAAATCAACACTGCACAGATGGTTGCGTAGAGTTGAATTTGAGCCTGGCATACTCGATGTGGTAATAAACCTTATGGAGCAAAGTGTTGAACTAGCGGATGAGGATAAAATCTGTGTACTTTCATTTGATGAAATGAAAGTCTCGGCAAATTATGAATACGATTCAACATCAGATGTGATTTATGAGCCACGTAACTACGTGCAAGTCGCGATGGTACGGGGACTATGGACGTAGCAACGCTGCAAAGTATCCTTGTTAAGCTCAACAATGCCGGATACCCGGTTGTGGCCATTGTGTCCGATTTAGGGCCCGGCAATCAAAAGTTGTGGAGAGAGCTTGGAATATCAACCAGTAAGTTGCTGATACAAAACTTAAGAAAATTCATGTACATAAGTATTTGCATCCATTTAATTTTAGGCAAGACATGGTTTGAACATCCAGGAGATGCTACCAAAAAAATCTTTGTGTTTGCGGATGTTCCACATCTGATAAAGCTAATCAGAAACCATTATTTGGATACTGGATTATGTGTGGGCGAACAAATCATAACGCCACAAACTATTAAACAGGTTTTAAACCATACAGCCAAATCAGATCTCAGCATAATGTTTAAAGTCACCGAGGATCATTTGAACATTAATTCATCTGGCAGGCAAAAAGTTAAGTTGGCAACGCAGTTGCTATCCAACACTACTGCCAGTGCCATCAATCGATGCTACACATTAGGTCTTGAAGTTTATAACCCGTGCGAGACTGCAAGTTTTTTTAAACTTAGCAACGATTGGTTTGATATTTTTAATAGCAAAATGTCTAACCTTAATCAAATGGCCAGCCTGCAGCCATTCGGAAAAAATCTTGCAAGCCAGAGAAGCATATTGCAAGAAATGTCAAATATTATGAGCTCTCCAATTATACCCAACAGAACTAAAATAGCGCCATTTCAGAATGGCATTTTAATCAGCAATGCGTCATTGGATGGTCTCCATTCCTACGTGCAAGAAAACTATGGAATGGATTACATCCTGACGAATAGGCTGTCGCAAGATATTTTAGAACATTTTTTTGGTGCGATGAGGGCTCGAGGCGGTATGCACGACCATCCCAGCCCACTTCAATTCAAGTATAGGTTGCGGAAATATTTAATGGGTAATAATAAGTATATGAATAAGTATATGTTAAACAATTATTTAACCATTTTTTTAATGTTTAGAATGTTTGTGATTGTCCAAGTGTGTTTTCGTAATTGTGGTAGTACATGTCAAATTTGTATATTTCTTTATTTTGCTCATAGTTAGTTCTTTTTCACTCATTTAGCTAAAAACACCGAAATTTTGAACAGCGACGGGATGAATATAAGCGCAGAACACGTTCCATTTTTGGACTTAGAGTATGATGGAAGATCGCAAGCTAGATCTTGTGAGAATGTGGAAGATTTGGCTGACTTTTCCGATCTGGATAGTTCCTATGCAAATTTGGAAGAACTGACAAACGATGCATTAGAGTATGTGGCAGGCTACATGATTAAGAAGTTTAATATTGCCAACTGTCAGTCCACTGACGCGTCTTATACTTATGTGGATCAAGTCTCGCGTGGAGGACTTAAGAAACCTTCAATGGTTTTCTTAGACAAAATAATAAGACTAGCAAAAATGTTTGTACATTGCCACAAAAGTACCATTGGTATACGTTCAAATGCGCTT
The DNA here is from genome assembly GCA_018904305.1 of Scaptomyza montana. NCBI lineage: Eukaryota > Metazoa > Arthropoda > Insecta > Diptera > Drosophilidae > Scaptomyza > Scaptomyza montana. Next base: position 52,606 of record JAEIGR010000143.1, read on the forward strand.
AAAAATTTAGAAACAAAAGCGGAAAGTGTTGATTTGCCAAAGCATTTAATAAAATTTTTCTTTAAAATAAGAATATTTTTTAGAGTAAAAAATCTCAACACTAAACTAAAAATACAAAAACAAAAGCTTATGGGCCATCGCAAACTATTAAAAATAATGCTTTAAGTCAAAAATAATAATAATAATAATTGTTTTTAGTTATAAAATATATATAAGTTTTGTTATTAAAAATATTATTTTTTTATCGTTTGCGTTTTATTCAACCCCCCATTTTCTTTTTTAAACGCAACATAATTTCGTCGACCGCATACAAACAAAACACTTTTATACCTAACTCACTCGCACTTACAAAACAATTCCCTAACAGAGGCAAGAGAGTAAAATCAAGAGAGCAACGTGGTGTCTCTGTCGCACTTACACTTTCATATACATTGGTATCTGGCTCTATCGTATGACACTACCCTGTTAATTGTATCATGGTTAGGTCATGAGCAACAGAAGGAGCCTGTTGATAAGACCACGCGAGTGCAAGAGAGATAGCATAATTGCTCTCTCGATATTGCTTTATCGTCTTGTTTTTGTGAGCAAAAAAGAGATAGAACGATGTGTGATTTTGTTTACATTTTTCAAAACAACAACACGACTGAAAGCAGCTGCTTTTCGACTAACAACAGGCTCCTAAAAATTGAGCGAGCTCTCTCTCTCGACCTAACCATGTATAATTCAACCATGCCCAGTGGCGCAAATGCTCATTATTAGTTCGATTACGAATGGAATACTTCTCGCCTGTTTGCATTCAAAAACCGATTACAAGCTCCATTACTTTCTTAACACAATGGCCGCTTTGTAGGCACGGTGCATGAATTTATTGAATTTCGTAATGCAGAAAGTAATGACGAGCCGAAGTTTAATTCGGGTCTCCATTACCCAAGCGTAGCCTTTTAAAATATTGTAATGCAGAAATTCTGCAGTCTGTATAAAACGCAGCATACAAGTTAAAAATCGCTTATGGGATGGTAATGTGCTTACATTACAAGACAATCTACCTGCAACGCAATTTCCCACTATATAAAGTGGCTTACTTTCCCTGCAATGTAATTGAATAAATAATTGATTACAAAAGAAACTAAATATACGCTCTAGTAATGTAGTATTTTGTTTTTATTCAATTTTTAATTTTATCATTTAATTTTCATTTTCTTCATAATTTTTATTTGCATTTTTTGGCTTGCTATCAAATTTTTGTTTCGCAAGCCGACCTTTTGTAGACGGAAGCAGTTGCGAATTGTTGTTGCGTAGGTTTTGGATGTACATCCTTCTGTTTTAATAGCATCTGTAAATTTAACATTATTTATTTGTTGTTATTGAAAATAAAATAAAGATGATTTATACATACCATATAGAGAATCGTTTAAGGCTTTAAACTGATTAAACTGCTCTTTCCCATTTAGGCCGTCAAAATTCAGATTTGTTCTTTATTATTAATGAATAATGAATAAATGTATGTAGTATTTTCAACTTACTGCGAAAAATGCGTCCACACGATACAAGAAATTAGTAAAAATGACGCGTGCCGCGCGTTCAATTATGCATTTGCATAAAAACACTTTAGCACTATACACACAAAAGGAAAAGGCATAGACAAAGAAACGCACGCTGGCCAAACACAAAACGAAACATGCAAAAAACCCAAGACGAAAATCATCACACACATTCAATTATGCATTTGTATTAAAACACTTTAGCACTATACACACAAAAGGAATAGGCATAGACTAAGAAACGTACGCGGGCCAAACACAAAACGGAACATGAAAAAACGAAAGACGAAAATCGTTTGTGGGTTAGAGGGGGAGGGGCGTACAAAAACGACATTGACAACAGCTCGTTGCGTTCGTGCGAGCAGTAGTTTTTATTTTGGCGATTACAATTGCGATGGAAAAAAGATCATAGGTAATGCATTACATTTCGTCTTGAAATTATGCATTATTTCGACCGACCTCATTCAGCTCTGCGCCACTGGGTGATGCAAGGTATACTTAAGAAGGTACTCGCGCTCGCTCTCTCGCTCTCTTTTCACTACTTAAATTGTCAGTCTGTTAGCAGCAGTTGTGAGCGACGCATCTCCGCGGACGATTTTTTCGTGTTAAACTTCTTGTGCTACAGACTTTACGTATTTTTGCAATGGCGCCTCCATATTGCTCTGTATGCAAAACTACTTGTGAAATGAGTGAAATGAGCTCAGCAGCAGCTGTTGGAAAAAATGAATGCATTCGTGGCTGTGCCCATTATTCCCAATTTTAAGTCATCTCACAGTCCCAAGAAGTGCAACTGAAAAATGCTCTTCCTTTTCAAAAGAGGATTACGATAAACAACAATTCGTTGCAACAAATGCATAAATTTTTAAGTGAGCGTTATGGAAAAGAATATCTCCTTACTTCCAGACTATCGCAAGACCAGCTAGAACATTTTTTTGGCGCAATGCGGTCAAAAGGTGGTTTTTATTACCATCCATCGCCAATTGATTTCAAGTTTAGGTTGCGTAAATATATACTGGGTATATTTGAATAATGTAATTTTTTATCGTTGATACGTCCAATGTTGTAGTTAGTAAATGTTTAATGTTTTAATGTTAATTCCAGTCTATTTTTCAAATGTAGTAATTAGTAAATGTGCCATGTCTCGAAGTAAGTTTGAATACTTGTAAAATAGTTTTATACGCCTAAATATAATATATTCTTTACAGTTAAATTTAGCACGTATTACAGAACTTTTGGGCACAAAGGGTAATGTAGAGTTCGAAGATGTTCCGTGGATGAATATCAACATAACAGCTTCAGCCGGGCCGCTAGCTGAGTTGTCAGAAGCTGATGATGTCGCGGAACTGTCATCTTTTCCTACACTTCCCGACGATGTTGATGAGCTGACGGAGGATGCCCTTGAATATATGTCGGGATATCTTATTAAAAATTCAAACTCCAAGAGGAGGACAAGGAGAACTTTTCATTTAGTTGCGTCGACCAAGTTTCGGCGGGATATTTAAAAAAAACCATCAAACGAATTTAAGTCAAGAATATTAGAATTAGAAAAAAAATTTCTGCACACTAATGATGGCAACAAAATATCTATAATTTGACGGAAAGAGGCAGTATTAGGATTAGGACTGATGACACAAAAAATAGGTGAAAACAACCAAAATGTATGTACAAAATAGTAAACGTTATATGTATTGATGGATTTATGTGAAATGTAACCTGTCTATATTTATTAAAAATAAAATCAGACTCCCTGATTAAGGCGGCAAAGCCGTCGAATCGCGTAGGAGGATAATTGAATTTAAATGTTTTTTAAATATCAATGAAACCAACTGGCCGGAACAACCCAGCAACAGTAACATCACGAACATTTTTATACACTGGCCTACAAAATTCATACAAAATAACTTTAAACAAGTGGAAACTTTGCAGTCGGACGCAACCGCAATATTTTGCTCTTTTTGAAGTTTTATTGTTACAAAGGTGATAGCTTAAAAAAAAAATAGTAGCCCTCGCAAATCAAAACAAGTGTAAACGTTGCAGTCGGAAGCAACCGACTGCAGTACACTAGATACCTGTATTAAAACCGATAAAAAAAGGCCTGATTGCAAGGGGGTACGGATGCGGCAGGGGTGTACGCTGCCTTAAAGATTCTCCGATGCAGATGGGGATGCCACCAGCTATATTCCTTCCAAATGTGATGACTCTAGCTCAAAGTTTGTAAAAGGTGGGGAAAGGGGGGCTGGGGGCGGATTGGGTGGGTTTGGGTGGGTGTGGCATCCAAATTGTTGATGCAGATCTTTGTGGAATGTCAATTGCTATCTTCATACCAATGTGGGTGACTCTAGCTCAAAGTTTGTAAAAGGTGGAGAAAGGGGGGCTGGGAGGCGGTATGCGTGGGCGTGGCATCCAACTATTTGATGCAGATCTATGTAGAATGTCAATTGCTATCTTCATACTAAATTTGGTGATTCTAGCTCGAAGTTTGAAAAAAGCGGTTGTAAATGGTGTGGAAAGGGGGGCGGAATGGGTGAGTGTGGCTCCAAAACTTTGATGCATATTTTTGGGGGTCGTTACCAGCTATCTTCCTACCAAATTTGGTGGCTCTAGCTCCACAACTCTGGAAGATACACGCATTCCCGTTTTTGACGAAGCGTTGGGGCGAATGGGGGCGGCTAGGGCATTATTGGTGGGCGTGGCATCCAAACTTTTGATGCAGTACTTGGGGGGTCATCATCACCTATCTTGGCACCAAATTTGGTGGCTATAGCTCAAAAACTGTGGGAGATATAGTCTTTTTGATTTTAAAATTCGGGGGGCTGGGGGCGGAATGGGGGCGTGGCTCCAAAATTTTTGATGCAGTTTTTTGGGGGTTGCTAATAGCTATCTTCTTACCAAATTTGGTACTTCTAGCTGTAAGGATGTGCGAAATATGTGGATTTATCGGTATTGGGTTATCGAATTTATCGATTTGTCAGCCTCCCAGTTATCGTAGAACCTCCATCTTGACACTTTAATTTACTATCCCATAGATAAAGAGAATTGGAAAGTTTCAAGTCTCTAGCTTGAAGGGTGTGGAAAAACTTGCATACATACGGACGGACAGACGGACAGACACCATGACGGACATTGCACAAAACCAATATACTCTTTACCTTCGGTATCGAGTATAATAAGCAATCATGGGAAGAAGATGAGAAAATTATTGCACAAAGCATGAATTTCTATTCCGCTAAATCGTATGATTATATGCGGGATACTTTGGGGTTGAATTTTCCGTCAAAAACATCCTTGAAAGGTGGGCTCCAATCAAATATATGGTTCCGGGTTTTAATGAAAACTTATCGAGCAAATTACGTCAAATATTTTCGAGCATGACCGAAACAAGTAGGCTGTCTTATTATTTGACGAAATTACAATTAAAAGAGGCTTGCACTACAACTCTTGCCGCGATGAAGTGGAAGGGTTTGTTGATGATGGTATAGACAAATTACCTTATTTATGCAAAAACATTTCAGTTTTCATGGTAAGGGGGTTATATGAAAGCTGAAAATATGTTTCAAGTTATTTTGCAACGACGACAGGTATGAAATCTTTACAATTGAAAGAAGCAATAGAAGAAAATATTAGAGTCGCGCAAGGTTTATTTCTTAAGATTCGAGGCATTGTGTGCGACCAAGGCCCGAACAACAGGGCGGCATTTACCAAACTTGGAATTAACGAGGAAAGGCCATTTTTTACAGTTAATGGGCAAAAATATTCGGCATTTATGATGCATTCATTGTGATGCAGTACAGCAAATCGAAGAAAACTTGGGCGATACCTCAATTTCTAACATTAATGTAGATGCTATTTATTTATGCTATTTATTTGTTTGTTTATTGTCAACTATGATCAGCTGACATAAAATCAGAATTAATTAAAATTAGAATAAAACAAGTAGAAACGTTGCAGTCGGACGCAACCGACTGCGGCATACTCGATACCAGTATTAAAACCGGTAAAAATAGGCCTGAATGCAAAGGGGGTACGGATGCGGCAGGGGTGTACGCTGCCTTAAAGATTCTCCGATGCAGATGGGGATGCCACCAACTATTTGCCTTCCAAATTTGGTGACTCTAGCTCAAAGTTTGTAAAATGTAGGGAAAGGGGGGGGGCTGGGGGCGGTATGGGTAGTTGTGGCATCAAAATTTTTGATGCAGATCTTTGTGAAATGTCAATTGCTATCTTGATACCAAATTTGGTGACTCTAGCTCGAAATTTGTAAAAATTGGGGAAAGGGGGGTTGGGGGGTGGTATGGGTGGGCGTGGCATCCAAATTTTTGATGCAGATCTTTGTGAAATATCAATTGCTATCTTCATACAAAATTTGGTGACTCTAGCTCGAAGTTTGTAAAAAGTGGGGAAAGGGGGGTTGGGGGTGGTATGGGTGGGCGTGGCATCCAAATTTTTGATGCAGATCTTTGTGAAATATCAATTGCTATCTACATACAAAATTTGGTGACTCTAGCTCGAAGTTTGTAAAAAGTTGGAAAAGGGGGGTTGGGGGTGGTATGGGTGGGCGTGGCATCCAAATTTTTGATGCAGAACTTTGTGGAATGACAATTGCTATCTTCATACCAAATTTGGTGACTCTAGCTCGTTTGAAAAAAGTTGTAATAAGTGGAGAAAGGGGGCGGAATTGGAGGGCGTGGCTCCAAAACTTTGATGCAGATTTTTGGGGGTCGTTGCCAGCTATCTTCTTACCAAATTTGGTGGCTTTAGCTCCACAACTCTGGAAGATACACTCATTCCCGTTTTTGACGAAGCGTTGGGGTGGATGGGGGAGGCTAGGGCAGTATCGGTGGGCGTGGTATCCAAACTTTTGGTGCGGTTTTTAGGGGGTCATCATCACCTATCTTGGCACCAAATTTGGTGGCTATAGCTCAAAAACTGTGGGAGATATAGCCATTTCTGATTTCAAAATGCGGGGGGCTGGGGGCGTAATGGGTAGGCGTGGCTCCAAAACTTTGATGCAGATTTTTGGGGGTCGTTAACAGCTATCTTCCCACCAAATTTGGAGGCTCTAGCTCCACAACTCTGGAAGATACACGCATTCCCGTTTTTGACGAAGCGTTGGGGTGGATGGGGGCGGCTAGGGCAGTATTTAAAAAGAGGGGCGGTGGGCGTGGCATCCAAACTTTTGGTGCGGTTTTTAGGGGGTCATCATCACCTATCTTGGCACCAAATTTGGTGGCTATAGCTCAAAAACTGTGGGAGATATGGGCTATTTTGACTTAAAAAAGACGGGGGGCTGGGGGCGGAATGGGGGGGCGTGGCTCCAAAATTTTTGATGCAGTTTTTTGGGGGTTGCTCATAGCTATCTTCTTACCAAATTTGGTACTTATAGCTGTAAGGATGTGCGAAATATGTGGATTTATCGGTTTTGAGTTATCGAATTTATCGATTTGCCAGCCCCCCAGTTATCGTAGAACCCCCATCTTGACACTTTAATTTACTATCCCATAGATAAAGAAAATTGGAAAGTTTCAAGTCTCTAGCTTGAAGGGTGTGGAAAAAACTTGCAACCATACGGACGGACAGACGGACAGACGGATAGACGGACAGACGGACAGACACCATGACGGACATTGCACAAAACCAATATACTCTTTACCTTCGGTATCGAGTATAATTAATAATTGATATTAAAATTATGTAAAATTAAACTATATATAAATCTGAAAGTAATTTAAGGTAAAAATTTATAAAGTTAACGTTAAAGCTCTGGGAAATTCAACAATAAAATTAGTGGCCCATCATTTGTTGCGTGGATTGGGAAAAACCCAGAAAAACCCAATCAGACCAGCGTTAGATAAGAAGTTAGTGGTTACGATTTGATAAAGCAAAAAGGATCGATCTTTTTAGTACTAGAATTGAGGACATATAACACGAAATGGTTCATGAATTAAATAGTTGCTGAAGCAACGATCAAGGCTAAGGGGTAAAAAGTTACGAGTAGCTCTAATCGGAACAGTTAATTTAATTCGACTTAAAAGAACTGATGCGTCGATTTCACCATTAAGTAGGTTAGTAATAAATAATACTCCATGCATAGTTCTACGGTTTAACAGGGACGGAAGATTTATTAAAAGGAGTCTACCTGAATATGGGGGTAAGTCAACTCCAGGAACCCAGTTAAAACTTCTAAGGGCAAATAGAAGAAATTTCTTCTGCACAGATTCAATTCTATCCTGGTGAATCGAGTATTGTGGAGACCACACACAAGATCCATACTCCAGGATGGGACGAACTAGGGATGTATAAAGCGTTTTAGTGGTGTAGGGATCATTAAACTCTTTCGACCACCGCTTGATGAAGCCAAGGACATTAATGGCCTTATTGACCATATACGAAATATGAGCGTCAAACTTTAATTTAGGATCATGAATAATGCCTAAATCTTTAATTTCAAAGACGCGGTCAAGTGGTGAAGCATCAAGCAAGTAGTGAGCAGTATGAGGGGTAAGTCTAAAACGACACCAGGCCGACAGCGCACACAAATCCGACTGTAGTAAGTTGCACATAGAAGCATCATTGTAGGTGAAACATAGTTTTACATCATCAGCAAACATATAAACAAAAGAGTTAGTAATAACAGCTGGAAGATCGTTAATAAACAAATTAAATAGCAAAGGTCCAAGGTGACTACCTTGGGGAACACCAGAGGTAACAAAAATAGGTTTAGATACAGACGATTTAAAAACAACTTTTTGTGTTCGGCCACACAAGTACTCCGAAAGCCACAATAAAAGTTTTGATGGAAATCCAATAATATTCAATTTATGAAGCAACAGAGAATGACTTACAGAATCAAATGCCTTACTAAAATCGGTGTAAACAACGTCAGTTTGCATTTTTTCCTGTAACCCTTTAATAACAAGCGAAGTGAATTCGAGAAGGTTAGTGGTAGTAGATCTACGCCTAACAAAACCATGTTGATAAGGCGATATAATTGAACTAAATCAGTGTTGCAGTTGAGAACATACAATTTTTTCAAAGATTTTTGGTATGGCAGACAACTTGGATATACCCCTATAATTTTTAACGTTTGATTTTGAAGAATTTTTATGGAGGGGAATTATAAAAGATTCCTTCCATATATCAGGGAACACAGTTGAGTCAACAGACAAGTTAAATAATTTATGTAAGGGCTTACAAAGTGAATCGGCGAAGTATCTAAGAATACAACCTGGCACTCCATCAGGGCCAGGCAAGTAGCCAGGTTTGACAGAGTTAAATTCACTCAGGAGCGTAGACTCAGTAATTACTGGTACATATATGCAATTTGACGCTTGAACTTGAAAAGGATAGGAATTCCTACTACTATGTAAATTCGATGAGTATACTGATTGAAAATACTCAGCAAATAGATCGGCTACTGCCTGATCAGAACTTGCTTATGTATTATCAAGGTATACTGAGGAAGGCAAGCAAGAAGGCTTACGTTAAGAGTTAACAAATTTATAAAACTGTTTAGGGTCACGTGAAAAGTTTAGTCTACAACAGTGATGTCCAAACTCATACAATGAAAGAGTTGCGCTTGTGTGCGAAGCAGCGAAACACGAAGGCAACGTGAAACATTTTTTTGCAATGCAGCATAGCGAATGACTGCGCGTTTGACTTTTGAGCTTCAGCCGAACACATGAGTCGAGAGAGCAAATGCAGCCGATCACGCGCATCGTAAGAGAACAAGCTGCCGAGCGTTCTATTTATAGAACACACATATTCTCTCTCCCTATACATGTGTCGGCTGCTACGCCGGCAGAATTTTTCTTGCCAACCACGCGTGGCTGCCTTTTCAAACTTTGGACAACGCTGGTCTACAACGATTAAGATAATTATTATAACAGGATGTGTTAACAGAAAGAAAACTAGATTTTGCTACTAAATACGAAGATAAATCTAAGGCAGTGATGGGCACACACAAATATTGTCACAGTTTTCACACGCATACAAGCACAATTTGCGTGCGCTGCTGCGAAAAAAACGAAGTGTAATCAATACAGTGCACGCTGCAAGTTAACGTTCATTCATTGTGCTTATAATTTATTAATAAATAATGCCATTTGAAAAATATTTAACATTGAGACAACAATGTTTTGCAAATCTAGCATTGCGCTTTGCCATCCTCATTTTCTATAAAGAAAATTCATTCTCCCATTCGGGCATAAACATTTTGGAGCGAACTGTAAAAATGTGTTTTTCTAATGCGCTGCGTGGTGCTTGCTTGTCAATAGTTCGCCTTCAACTAAAAGTACAATGTTAAATCTAATGCACGCTTCGGCACGACAACCGACGACGAACGAACAATCGTGTTTTAAAAATGCTTATAGCGTACGTGTGATTTCGTGCAGTCGGCAGCGAAAAACCTAACTCACGAGGCAGCGCGCTGGCTTCGCGCTGCCAGCGCGCTGCCTCGTGTGAGTTAGAAATATTTTGGACGTCGACGTCTGCCCATCACTGATCTAAGGTAGTTCCCGATTTTTTAAATTTTTTATATGCTCTTGTCTTCGCGTTTTTCAATTTCGATAGTTCCCTCGTAAACCAAGGTGGTTTATTATCACTTGAAGAACAAGTGAGGGGAACACAAATATCCAAAAGCGAATTCAAGGTCCTATAAAATATGGCAATGGCAGTTTCTATATCACTACAAGAATAAAGACGAGACCAATTAGTATGTTGAAGAAGATAATTTAATTTAGTAAAGTTAGTTTTACGAAAGCAACGGGTTTTTAAAGTATTATAAGATATTGCACTAGGGTTAAAAATTTCTATGGATAGTTCTAAGGTTGGATGGTAGGTGTCTTCTGGAAGCACTAGAGGGGGTATTCTACTAGTATTACAGCAATCTGAGTCTGAAACGAATATCAAGTCCAACATTCTACCACTACAGTTGTGCACCCTGTTAACTTGCGATAGGCCTAACTCCAGTAGGCCATCTATAAAATCATCAGAAGTGACTGGTAATACCGCCGAAGATGTGTCATTAACAGACCATACAACATGTGGCAGATTAAAATCACCAACCACTATCAGATTATTCATATCTGTCAACAATGACGAAACAAGTTGCAGGGCACTAAGATGGGATGAGTAAATGTTAGTATCAGATTGAGGAGGAATATAAGAACAAGTAACATAAAGTGAACGGCCGTTTAGTAATATTTTAACACATAAGAACTCTATGTCCGGAAGATCATGAGAATGAATCAGTTCAGAGGAAAAACAAGAGTCAACAGCAATGAGAACACCACCCCCTTGCGGGAGGTGCGATCGCATCTGTACAAGCTATATTTTGAAGGAAAAACGGAATAATCAGAAATATCGAGTTTTAACCAGGTTTCCGTGAGTGCTACTATATGTGAATCAAATGATAAGCTGTTAACATATAATTTAGAAAGTTTAGTGTTAAGGCCTCTAACGTTTTGATAGGCCAAACTAAGTTGTTTTGTTAGTTTTTTACCACCGAGGTGGAGGCAACTGGGTGGCTAACAGGCTGTGCACTACTAATCCTAATGCCCTTATTATTATTACTTCGCCTATGCTCATACTCCTTTACAACAAGCTGCTGCGGCCAGAATTTTTCTGAACAAATTGTCGAAAAGAGTTCAGGCGGCACGCTCAACTTGAAAGAAGATATACTTCGGGCGTGTTTAAATTTAAACTTCTCAACAATAATAAGAGGAGAATCAATTTTACTTTTAACAAAAGCTGAAACATCATCCGATGAAGTATCGGCTGCCAGCCTGGACACAAATATAAATTTGTTAAATGGCACAACAACAAGAGGCTTGGGAGCCCCAGTTGTACCTGCATTGGGATCAATAGGCGCACAGGCAGTTGAACCGATTTCATGCATAGGATCAGAAGAAAGGTTATTAGTAATGGTTCTTGCCGGCGAATTAAATAACATTAATGGGCTGGCCGTAGGTTGATTGATGCTGGGCACCAGAAGGGGCTTTGTGGGGATGATAGGTGGGACAATAGGCGGATTAGGTCCCGAAGTCTTTTTAAGCTTCGGAGATTCAGTCGTAACCTTGCCATTTTTGAAATTAGACTCAAGCTCTGTAAAGGAGTTTTGCAGTGCATTAAATGCAATATGCATAGCTTTGAAGCCTAAAGGAGTCTGTCTCATGAATTTTGAAGACTCTTTAACCACCTCCCTACAGAGCTCACAATACCATTTAAGGCCTGTGTCTGCAATCAAGCAGTCCCTGGTTTTGGCAGTAAAGCCAACGCATTTCATGTGGATCATGTTGTCGCACAATCCACACAGAATAAAATCTTGATTGGTTGTACCAACCAATTTGCAATTTTTGCTGCAGCAAACAAGCATTATGAAATATGTAAATAAATTTACTAAAGAAATCGATATGCTACAGCAAAACAAGGTAGAGTGCAAGTATGTAAGTATAAACGTATCGAAGCAATGAGCACGATGCAACGGTTAAAATCAAGAGAGCGGTTGAGTGAAAGAGCGTGAGCGCAAATGCAGATAAATACAACCGCCAGATAAGAGCGGACAAAGCGGGAGAGGTGCTGGAGAGCGAGATCAAGCAAATAGACAAGATGTTTGTTGTTAGTAGAAGAAGAATATATAAAACACAAAGTATGTATATAAAACCGCAAATATATGAGTGTATGTATGTACGTATGCTCGTTTGTTTACTCTTCAAGCACTGCAGCGTCAATTCGACTGCAAGTTAAATTAAATGAATTTTCAACAAGAAAATTTTCAATAATGCACGCGCAAATACACACAACGTACACTTGCGATCACTGTTAGAGACGTTTACCAAAATAAACCGAATAAAACACCGTACACAAATACAAGAAATTAATAAATTTTTAAGAGCACTCAAAAACACATCCGTCACCAACGAAAGACAATTGAACTTTTACATACATATATATATTTGCATTTGCATATTTTGTGTGTTTACTAACAACAAACAGCTTGTGAACATTTTTTTCTTGCTCTCGCTTTACAGCATCAGTGCTCTCCCGCTCTTATCCGCTATTATCCGTCGCACTTGCGTGCTCACGCTCTCTCATTTAAGCGCTCATTTGATATTTACTGTTTTATATTTCTCTTGCAGCGATACTTTTACTTATACTTACCTGCGCCTTACTTTGTTTTGTGCTAGCATATTAGTTGCCAGTTAAAACCTTAAAATAATTTGGAAAATTTGCAAAGTGGTTGGAACCACCAACCAAGATTTTATTTTGTGCGGATTGTGTAACAACACGATCCACATGAAATGTGCTGGCTTTAGTGCAAAAATCAGGGACTGTTTAATTGCAGATACAGGCCTTAAATGGTATTGCGAGCCCTGCAATTTGGCTGTGAAAGAATCGACCAAATTCATGAGGCAGACTCATGCTGGCTTTAAAGCTATGCATGTAGCCTTTAATAATCTGCAAGCGTCATTCAACGAGCTTGAGCTTAATTTTAAAAATGGCAAGGTGATTACCGAATCTCCGAAGCGCAAAAAGACTTCAGGTCCTAATCCACTTATTGTCCCACCTGTTCTGCCAACCAAACCCCTTTTGGTGCCTAACATTAATCCTTCAATTGGTTCCAATGCTAACCCACAAATGTTATTTAACTCCTCTGCAAGGAATCCCATCAATAACGTAGCAACTTTAACTTCTGATCTTATGCATGAGCCCTCCGGTTCAGCAGCTCGTGTGCCTATTAATCCAAATACAGGTACAACTGGGGCTCACAAGCCTCTTGTGGTTGTCCCACTTAATAAGTTTATTTTCGTGTCTAGGCTAGCATCCGACACTTCTTCGGATGATGTTTGTGCTTACGTTAAAAGTAAAATCGATTTACCACATATTATGGTTGAAAAATTTAAATTTAAACATGCCCGAAGCATATCTTCTTTCAAGTTGAGTGTTTGATTGTGGAGCTAGATTGATCTTCATCAAATAGAGTTTTTATGTGTTAAAATATTACTGAACGGCCGTTCACTTTATGTTACTTGTTCTTATATTCCTCCTCAATCTGATACTAACATTTACTCATCCCATCTTAGTGCCCTGCAACTTGTTTCGTCATTGTTGACAGATATGGATAATCTGATAGTGGTTGGTGATTTTAATCTGCCACATGTTGTATGGTCTGTTAATGACACATCTTCGGCGATATTACCAGTCACTCCTGATGATTTTATAGATGGCCTACTGGAGTTAGGCCTATCGCAAGTTAACAGGGTGCACAACTGTAGTGGTAGAATGTTGGACTTGATATTCGTTTCAGACTCAGATTGCTGTAATACTAGTAGAATACCTCCTCTAGTGCTTCCGGAAGATACCTACCATCCAACCTTAGAACTATCCATCGAAATTCTTAACCCTAGTTCAATATCTAATAATACTTTAAATACCCGTTGCTTTCGTAAAACTAACTTTACTAAATTAAATTATCTTCTTCAACATACTAATTGGTCTCGTCTTTATTCTTGTAGTGATATAGAAACTGCCATTGCCATATTTTATAGGACCTTGAATTCGCTTTTGGATATTTGTGTTCCCCTCACTTGTTCTTCAAGTGATAATAAACCACCTTGGTTTACGAGGGAACTATCGAAATTGAAAAACGCGAGTAAGATCATATAAAAATTTTAAAAATCGGGAACAACTTTAGATTTATCTTCGTATTTAGTAGCAAAATCTAGTTTTCTTTCTGTTAACACATCCTGTTATAATAATTATCTTAATCGTTGTAGACTAAACTTTTCACGTGACCCTAAACAGTTTTATAAATTTGTTAACTCTTAACGTAAGCCTTCTTGCTTGCCTTCCTCAGTATACCTTGATAATACATAAGCAAGTTCTGATCAGGCAGTAGCCGATCTATTTGCTGAGTATTTTCAATCAGTATACTCATCGAATTTACATAGTAGTAGGAATTCCTATCCTTTTCAAGTTCAAGCGTCAAATTGCATATATGTACCAGTAATTACTGAGTCTACGCTCCTGAGTGAATTTAACTCTGTCAAACCTGGCTACTTGCCTGGCCCTGATGGAGTGCCAGGTTGTATTCTTAGATACTGCGCCGATTCACTTTGTAAGCCATTACATAAATTATTTAACTTGTCTGTTGACTCAACTGTGTTTCCTGATTTATGGAAGGAATCCTTTATAATTCCACTCCATAAAAATTCTTCAGGCATTTGACTCTGTTATTCATTCTCTGTTGCTTCATAAATTGAATATTATCGGATTTCCATCAAAAATGTTATTGTGGCTTTCGGAGTACTTGTGTGGCCGAACACAAAAAGTTGTTTTTAAGTCGTCTGTATCTAAACCTATTTTAGTTACCTCTGGTGTTCCCCAAGGTAGTCACCTTGGACCTTTGCTATTTAATTTGTTTATTAACGATCTTCCAGCTGTTATTACTAACTCTTTTGTTTATATGTTTGCTGATGATGTAAAACTATGTTTCACCTACAATGATGCTTCTCTGTGCAACTTACTACAGTCGGATTTGTGTGCGCTGTCGGCCTGGTGTTGTTTTAACTTACTCAATTTAAACTGTTCAAAATGTAAAGTCATGTCTTTTTGTAGAAGTACCCCTCATACTGCTCACTACTTGCTTGATGCTTCACCACTTGACCGCGTGTTTGAAATTAAAGATTTAGGCATTATTCTTGATCCTAAGCTAAAGTTTGACTCTCATATTTCGTCTATGGTTAATAAGGCCATTAATGTCTTTGGCTTCATCAAGCGGTGGTCGAAAGAGTTTAACGATCCCTACACCACTAAAACGCTTTATACATCCCTAGTACGTCCCATCCTGGAGTATGGATCTTGTGTGTGGTCTCCACAATACTCGATTCACCAGGATAGAATTGAATCTGTGCAGAAGAAATTTCTTCTATTTGCCCTTAGAAGTTTTAACTGGGTTCCTGGAGTTGACTTACCCCCATATTCAAGTAGACTCCTTTTAATAAATCTTCCGTCCCTGTTAAACCGTAGAACTATGCATGGAGTATTATTTATTACTAACTTACTTAATGGTGAAATCGACGCATCAGTTCTTTTGAGTCGAATTAAATTTAATGTCCCAATTAGATCTTCACGTAACTTTTTACCCCTTAGCCTTGATCGTTGCTTCAGCAACTATTTAATTCATGAACCATTTCGGGTTATATGTTCTGACTATAACAAACTTTATTCTCTTGTCTCCTTGGAGGCCTCAACTCCAGTACTAAAAAGATCGATCCTTTTTGCTTTATCTAATCGTAACCACTAACTTCTTATCTAACGCTGGTCTGATTGGGTTTTTCTGTGTTTTTCCCAATCCACGCAACAAATGTTGGGCCACTAATTTTATTGTTGAATTTCCCAGAGCTTTAACGTTAACTTTATAAATTTTTTACCTAAACTTACTTTCAGATTTATATATAATTTTATTTTACTTAATTTTAATTTCAAATTAAAATTTTTATTTTAATTTTAATTAAATTGGATTTTATGTCAGCTGATTATAGTTGACAGCAAAAAAAATAAAAATAAATAAATAAATAAATATCTAAAAGAAAACAAGTGGAAACGTTGCAGTCGGACGCAACCGACTGCGGTATACTCGATACTAGTATTAAAACCGGTAAAAACAGGCCTGATTGCAAAGGGGTACGGATGCGGCAGGGATGTACGTGGCCTTAAAGATTCTCCGATGCAGATGGGGGATGCCACCAGCTATCTTCATACCAAATTTGGTGACTCTAGCTCAAAGTTTGTAAAATGTGGGGAAAGGGGGAACTGGGGCGGTATGGGTGGGCGTGGCATCCAAATTTTTGATGCATATTTTTGGGGGTCGTTACCAGCTATCTTCCTACCAAATTTGGTGGCTCTAGCTCCACAACTCTGGAAGATACACGCATTCCCGTTTTTGACGAAGCGTTGGGGCAGATGGGGGCGGCTAGGGTGGTATGGGTGGGCGTGGCATCCAAACATTTGATGCAGTTTTTGGAGGGGTCATCATCACCTATCTTGGCACCAAATTTGGTGGCTCTAGCTCAAAAACTGTGGGAGATATAGGCTTTTCTGATTTCAAAATAAGGAGGGCTTGGGGCGGAATAGGTGGGCGTGGCTCCAAAACTTTGATGCAGTTCTTTGGGGGTCGTTGCCAGCTATCTTTCTACCAAATTTGCTGGCTCTAGCTCCACAACTTTGGAAGATAATCGCATTACCGTTTTTGACGAATCGTTGGAGCTGATGGGGGCGGCTAGGGCAGTATTGGTGAGCGTGGCATCCAAACTTTTGATGCAGTTTTTGGGGGGTCATCATCACCTATCTTGGCACCAAATTTGGTGGCAATAGCTCAAAAACTGTGGGAGATATAAACTTTTTTGACTTTAAATTGCGGGGGGGCTGGGGGCGGAATGGGTGGTCGTGGCTCCAAAATTTTTGATGCAGTTTTTTGGGGGTTGCTAGTAGCTATCTTCTTACTAATTTTGGTAGTTCTAGCTGTAAGGATGTGCGAAATATGTGGATTTATCGGTTTTGAGTTATCGAATTTATCGATTTGCCAGCCCCCCAGCTATCGTAGAACCCCCATCTTGACACTTTAATTTACTATCCCATAGATAAAGAGAATTGGAAAGTTTCAAGTCTCTAGCTTGAAGGGTGTGGAAAAAAGTTGCGAACATACAGACGGACAGACGGACGGACGGACGGACACCATGACGGACATTGCACAAACCCAATATACTCTTTACCTTCGGTATCGAGTATAAATATGAATTTTAATTTTTTTAAATATTACGTTTTTTCTAATAATGATAGTGTATGTATACTTACTTTTAAATATTGCAACCAGAAAGCATTTTTCAGCACTTGGTTTACGGGCTGTACCTTTCCAGCTGTACTCGGAAGTCACTTTGTCCGAAAATACTTTTCGTATGGCTGTTCGCAAAAACTGTGTTTGGCTATACCCCCCAGTTTGCGCTATAAAATTTTTCTGAAAATTTCTCTAGTTAATTTCCAAATTTTATAACATATGTATATCAAAATAATACTTACAAATTTTTTCAGTTTCCCATCATTCTGCTGTATTTCCTCATTGAACTGCACTATATTAATTATAGCGGTGAAAGGAAGAATTTCTAGCTCAGGAAGCTTTTCGGGTATTTCAGCGTCAATGTGGTGGTTTCGGTTTTCAAGCTTGACAGCAATAACCTCATGAGTCAATTTTGTAATTGAGCGTGTATTGCTGTCTTTTAAGTTCTGCATCTCGTCTTTCAAACCTGAAACCTCTGACTTCAGCGCTTTTATCTCATTGCACAAATCCAATAAAAGATTGTGAATGGAGTCAGGTGGGGTTGCGTTAACGTTGTGCACTGCAAAAATATGTGTTAATTAATATGTAAAAATGAGATGTAATGAAATACTTACAAGTTGTCAAATTATTGCTCTGTGTATATTCCACATCACTCGAGTAAAATATGCTATTCTCCGACATCGTGAATT
Organism: Scaptomyza montana; assembly: GCA_018904305.1. Taxonomy (NCBI): domain Eukaryota; kingdom Metazoa; phylum Arthropoda; class Insecta; order Diptera; family Drosophilidae; genus Scaptomyza; species Scaptomyza montana. The sequence goes on from JAEIGR010000143.1 coordinate 70,668, forward strand.
TGTGGCATAAAGATATAGCTTTTGGACAAAGAATCGCGTAAACATATAACTTTTTTACTAACGTGTTTTATGGAAAACTCAATTTGTCTTTCAAACGTAATGTCAGCCGCGCAATATATGTTCAACATATTTGATTTTATTGGTTGCAAGAAAGGACCGTTAAATTTTTATACCCTTAACCCATAAAATGGGTAAATAAGGGCATAATGGTTTTGTGCAAAAGTATGTAACAGGCAGAAGGAAGCATCTCCGACCCCATAAAGTATATATATTCTTGATCAGCATCAACAGCCGAGACGATAAAGCCATGTCTGTCTGTCTGTCTGTCTGTCTGTCTGTATGAACGCGTGGATCTCAGAGACTACAAGAGGTAGAGACTTCAGATTTTGTATATAAGTTCTCCTATACCATGAGCAGAACAAGTTTGCATCAAATTATTGATAACTATTCTGGTTTCCGATATACACATAACATCGATAACAAAAAAAATTTGAAGTAATGGGTAACGATAGAACTTTTCTGAAAATTTCGTCCAAATCGGTTAAGAAACGCCGGCGATATCGAGCTTAATCGATTGAAGCTAAGTCAGTATACCAAAGTTTTATACAAATTTAATTTATTTATTGCAACTGGGTTCAGGGTATCTTCTAGTTGGGCTCTCCCGACTGGAGCCTTCTTACTTGTTTAATTCTATTCCGATGAAAATTAGATCGTTACCACTCCTCTTGATTTCTTTAATTTTAACAATTTTTCCTTGCACCAAACAATAGTTGTCAGGATCTTGCAAAGAGAAGAAGACACCACATATTTTTAAGTGTGAAATTTTCCCAATTACAACTTTCCAAAAACTTGTTAAGTTATATTCATCTTCCTTTTTTAGGTGATAGCTTCTTTCAACCTGCCTTTTATAAATTTGCACAGCAACACTATTCCCTTTCTTAACAGAGCACTTAATTTTAAACAAATGGTTTTCAAATTTGAAGGCGCCTTTTCCATGTAAGTTATCATGACTTTTTGCATCCTCATTAATATGCAGCAAAGCGTGAAAATTATGTGTGAGGCAGCTCAAATCATATAATGCTGGAATCTCAAAAACAAAGCTTTTTAATAAATTCTCAGCATATGCGTTATTAACCACGCAATCAGTTTTATCTAAAAGAATTCTTAGCCAAAGATAATTTTAGAAAATGAGCATATCTATTATCTATCAGGACTAATAATTTTCTTTAGTATGACAGGTCCCGTATAAAGGCCTGTACGCATGAGCCCCGTACAGCTCCCGTACAGTATACATGAGTTTTATGACTGTAACGACAAGTGTTGAAAAATTCACATATTGTGGCGGTAGGCTAATTGTTTTTTGTAAATAAATCGGAAATGCAACTGTGTTTTGTACACTTGATTTCAAAATAATGATTCGCGCGCTACTTTTGTGTTTGAGTACAGCTAACGCCCTGCTTCTGGCGGTTGCATTTTAGTGAACCCATATATGATGGGCAGAGCTGAGATTACCAAAGATTATGCTAAACATGACTGAAACAACTCAAAAGACTCAAAGCAAATTCACCTTAATATTCTATACCCTGCAATAGATCAGTGGCAGTACAATCCAGTTTATATGTTATTTAAATTGTATCTTATTAATAAATAAATATATTTTTATTAATTACTTCTTGCGCAGCATTGACTGCCAAAACAATAAGTATGGCTCTATTGGAGCCTGAATTAGGTCAACTTTGTTAATATTATCCGAAAAATTTATAAGCCGGCTCTTGCCCGACATGTTGTTGCATTTTTTACAACCGTAAATAGCTGCTGAAAGCTATTTACTGCCCGTAGCATTTTAACATAACATTTTAACATTTTCATTGTTCAACACTACCGTACCAGCAGTAGCTAACAGAACTGCAGACCTTAAATGTACGTACTGTACTGAAGCTGTAAGGGACCATTTTTTTTATATGAAGTTTTTGCTGTACGGGAGCTGTACAGGCGTCTGCGTACAGGCCTTAAAATGGCAAACACAATTGTCTGTATGTGTATTTTAGAGTTGATTTGTAAATAAAGGCTACCAGATTAAAAAAATATGTGTATACAACATATTAATATTGATCTGGCAGCCCTTATTAACAAATATATATACATATATAACGGGTCTTTTTATATAGTCACATGTAAAAAGAAAATGGAAGGAAACGGACGTAAATTTGAGCTAGCTGCCCTCAAGGCCCAGCGCATCCAAATTAATAAAAGGGAGAGAGAGCTAAGGCAGCAGGAACAGGCAACCTGCCGTTGCCTTCACTTTGATAAGCTGAAAAAAGATGTAAACGACCTCAAGCAGAAAATGGCCAACCAAAACAAGTGGAAACGTTGCAGTCGGACGCAACCGACTGCGGCATACTCGATACCAGTATTAAATCCGGTAAAAAGAGGCCTGATTGCAAAGGGGTACGGATGCGGCAGGGGTGTACCCTGCCTTAAAGATTATCCGATGCAGATGGGGATGCCACCAGCTATATTCCTTCCAAATTTGGTGACTCTAGCTCAAAGTTTGTAACATGTAGGGAAAGGGGAGGGGGGGCTGGGGGCGGTATGGGTAGTTGTGGCATCAAAATTTTTGTTGCAGATCTTTGTGAAATGTCAATTGGTATCTTCATACCAAATTTGTTGACTCTAGCTCGAAATTTGTAATAAGTGGGGAAAGGGGGGCTGGGGGTGGTATGGGTGGGCGAGGCATCCAAATTTTTGATGCAGATCTATGTGGAATGTCAATTGCTATCTACATACCAAATTTGGTAACTCTAGCTCGAAGTTTGTAAAAAGTTTGGCAAGGGGGGCTGGGGGCGGTATGGGTGGGCGTGGCATCAAAATTTTTGATGCAGATCTTTGTGAAATATCAACTGCTATCTTCATACCAAATTTGGTGACTCTAGCTCGAAATTTGTAAAAAGTGGGGAAAGGGGGGCTGGGGGCGGTATGGGTGGGCGTGGCATCCAAATTTGTGATGCAGATCTATCTGGAATGTCAATTGCTATCTTCATACCAAATTTGGTGACTGTAGCTCGAAAATTGTAAAAAGTGGGGAAAGGGGGGCGAAATGGAGGGCGTGGCTCCAAAACTTTGATGCAAATTTTTGGGGGTCGTTACCAGCTAGCTTTCTACCAAATTTGGAGGCTCTAGCTCCACAACTCTGGAAGATGCACTCATTCCCGTTTTTGACGAAGTGTTGGGGTGGATGGGGGCGGCTAGGGCAGTATTGGTGGGCGTGGCATCCAAACTTTTGATGCAGTTTTTAGGGGGTCATCATCACTTATCTTGGCACCAAATTGGGTGGCTCTAGCTCAAAAACTGTGGGATATATAGCCATTTCTGATTTCAAAATGCGGGGGGGCTGGGGGCGTAATGGGTGGGCGTGGCTCTAAAACTTTGATGCAGTTCTTTGGGGGTCGTTAACAGCTATCTTCCCACCAAATTTGGAGGCTCTAGCTCCACAACTCTGGAAGATACACTCATTCCCGTTTTTGACGAAGCGTTGGGGTGGATGGGGGCGGCTAGGGCAGTATCGGTGGGCGTGGCATCCAAACTTTTGGTTCAGTTTTAAGGGGGTCATCATCACCTATCTTGGCACCAAATTTGGTGGCTATAGCTCAAAAACTGTGGGAGATATAGTCTTTTTTGACTTTAAAATGCGGGGGGCTGGGGGCGGAATGGGGGGCGTGGCTCCAAAATTTTTGATGCAGTTTTTTGGGGGTTGCTAATAGCTATCTTCTTACCAAATTTGGTACTTCTAGCTGTAAGGATGTGCGAAATATGTGGATTTATCGGTATTGGGTTATCGAATTTATCGATTTGCCAGCCCCCCAGTTATCGTAGAACCCCCATCTTGACACTTTAATTTACTATCCCATAGATAAAGAGAATTGGAAAGTTTCAAGTCTCTAGCTTGTCTCTTTACCTTCGGTATCGAGTATAAAAATGAACTCGCTCAGCTAAAAGAGTCATTTAAAAAACAGCAACGCCGTGACGCCGAAATCACACTACCAGGGCCTCAACAGCAGCCAATGCCGCAAATTGAAGTGACACCGGCTCAACAAATAATAAAAGAAATTGATATAAAATAATATGTAACTATTGAATTGAATTAAGTTTTTGTTTTTGTTTTATATTTAAATAACTCTTATGTCGAAATATATTTTTATTTTTATTTCTAAATAAAGAACTTTTTGTAACCATAAAAATTAAATGAATTAGTAATTACTTTTTCAGAGTGTTCGTTTAATTTAATAAATGAAAAGAGATCCGTTATTCCAAGGTTAAACGATTTTAGTTTCTGAGCAAAAACCCCACCTAGTTTCATATATGCACATATGTTGCTTTGGCTGAAGAGTAAAAATGTACATAATGCTATTTACATAGAGAATGCATGATAAATAGTTAAAGAATGTTTAAGTAATGACAATTATGCATCACTATAGTTAATATTAAGTAATTTTAATTGATAAAAGTCAATAATTAGTAAATTTTTTGTTAGTATGTTAGCTCTTGTTTGCAATGGCGTGTATAGCGATGTATTGTATGTGCATGTTTCACCTTATGAATGAGAAAAACACATAAATGCGATTTTCTCAATAACGTGCTGATTAATTTTCATGATTTAAACGGCAAAAGAATGAGAAAAATGAGGCCTATATCCCCAACTACCGTGCAACTGGGGCCATGTTCTGGGAAAAATAATAATAGTTAGCAACGATTTTTGTTTTTCGATTAAAAAAGTGCCACCTAGTTGCATATATGCACATATGTTGCTTTGGCTGACAAGTCAAAATGTACATAATGCTATTTACATAGGGAAGGCGTGATAAATAGCTAAAGAATGTTTAAGTAATGACAATTATGCATCACTATAGTTAATATTAAGTAATTTTAATTGATAAAAGTCAATAATTAGTAAATTTTTTGTTAGTATGGTAGCTCTTGTTTGCAATGGCGTGTATAGCGATGTATTGTATATGCATGTTTCACCTTATGAATGAGAAAAACACATAAATGCGATTTCTCAATAACGTGCTGATTAATTTTCATGATTTAAACGGCAAAAGAATGAGAAAAATAAGGCCTATATCCCCAACTACCGTGCAACTGGGGCCATGTTCTGGGAAAAATAATAACAGTTAGCAACGATTTTTGTTTTTCGATTAAAAAAGTGCCACCTTGTTGCATATATGCACATATGTTGCTTTGGCTGACAAGTCAAAGTGTACATAATGCTATTTACATAGGGAAGGCGTGATAAATAGCTAAAGAATGTTTAAGTAATGACAATTATGCATCACTATAGTTAATATTAAGTAATTTTAATTGATAAAAGTCAATAATTAGTAAATTTTTTGTTAGTATGGTAGCTCTTGTTTGCAATGGCGTGTATAGCGATGTATTGTATATGCATGTTTCACCTTATGAATGAGAAAAACACATAAATGCGATTTTCTCAATAACGTGCTGATTAATTTTCATGATTTAAACGGCAAAAGAATGAGAAAAATAAGGCCTTTATTCCCAACTACCGTGCAACTGGGGTCATGTTCTGGGAAAAATAATAATAGTTAGCAACGATTTTTGTTTTTCGATTAAAAAAGTGCCACCTAGTTGCATATATGCACATATGTTGCTTTGGCTGACAAGTCAAAATGTACATAATGCTATTTACATAGGGAAGGCGTGATAAATAGCTAAAGAATGTTTAAGTAATGACAATTATGCATCACTATAGTTAATATTAAGTAATTTTAATTGATAAAAGTCAATAATTAGTAAATTTTTTGTTAGTATGGTAGCTCTTGTTTGCAATGGCGTGTATAGCGATGTATTGTATATGCATGTTTCACCTTATGAATGAGAAAAACACATAAATGCGATTTTCTCAATAACGTGCTGATTAATTTTCATGATTTAAACGGCAAAAGAATGAGAAAAATAAGGCCTATATCCCCAACTACCGTGCAACTGGGGCCATGTTCTGGGAAAAATAATAATAGTTAGCAACGATTTTTGTTTTTCGATTAAAAAAGTGCCACCTAGTTGCATATATGCACATATGTTGCTTTGGCTGACAAGTCAAAATGTACATAATGCTATTTACATTTAGGGAAGGCGTGATAAATAGCTAAAGAATGTTTAAGTATATGACAATTATGCATCACTATAGTTAATATTAAGGTAATTTTAATTGATAAAAGTCAATAATTAGTAAATTTTTGTTGTTAGTATGGTAGCTCTTGTTTGCAATGGCGTAGGTATAGCGATGTATTGTATATGCATGTTTCATCTTATGTGAATGAAAATGAAAAACACATAAATGCGATTTTTTTTATAATTAACGTGTGATTAATTTTCATGATTTAAACGGCAAAAGAATTGAAAAAATAAGGCCTTTATCCCAAACTACCGTGCAACTGGGGCCATGTTCTGGGACAAAATAATAATAGTTAGCAACGATTTTTGTTATTCGATTAAAAAAGTGCCACCTAGTTGCATATATGCACATATGTTGCTTTGGCATTGACAAGTCAAAAGTACATAATGCTATTTACATAGGGATAGGCGTGACAAATAGCTAAAGAATGTTTAAGTAATGACAATTATGCATCACTATAGTTAATTTTAAGTAATTTTAATCTGATTAAAAGTCAATAATCTTTATTTTTTATATATATATAGTTTATTTTGATAAAAAAAAAATAGTACAAATTTTTGTTAAAGTATGGTAGCTCTTGTTTGCAATCAAGTTTGCAAAGTTATGTGTATACTACCCTCCAAGTTGGATTGCATAAAGCAGTTTCACCTTATTGATATTGAGTTTTTTTTTAAAAAAACACATAAATGCGATGTTATAAATTGAACGGCAGGGATACCCTATATAATATAAGTGCTATTCTTGATATTAAATGGCAAAAGAATTGATGTGTATGAAGAATAAGGGCACTATGGATCCCCAACTACCGTGCAACTTTTGGGGCCATGTTCGTGGGCAAAATAATAATAGTTAGCAACGATTTTTGTTTTTCGATTAAAAGATTGTGGGGTTTCCACCTTGTAATGCTATATGCTCATATGTTGCTTTGGCTGATTAATGTCAAAATGTACATACATGATTATAATAAAATATCCTTAGAAATGCAAGTGTATAAAATGGCTTAAAAGAATGTCAAAGTTATGACATTTATGCATAAGTTATTTGCAATATTATGTTATTTAAATGGGAGAAAGTTAGTTTTAAGGAAAATTTTTAGTCAATATGGCAAAGCTTCAGTGCTATGAGCGACAGTCAGCTGTAGCTCGCGCCATAGCAGCCAGCTTTCTGTTTCGCATTAGTTCAGTTCATGCAGGAACTACAAGTTCGATAGGCCTTTTGAATGAACTTTTATAGGATACTTAATATATAATTAATTTTCTCAAATACTGGCTGATTGATTTTTCTAAATTTAATTGTTATAGCTTCTCCATGCATGTAGCTTGATTTTGGTATATGCCTCATTCGGGGCCATGCTCTGTGAGAAAAGTTATTAAGGCTTGAGAACCATGCATGTATTTTGGCTGTCATTTTGTATGGGGCTGGTACCGAGGTAGCTGCACTCTTTCACAAATTACTTAAAAACTGGCTGATTAATTTTGTTAATTTATTATTTATAAAATAGGTGAAATTGTAGGCTTCAAACGTATATATGTCATATTTGGGGCCATCCTCGCTGAGTTGAGATATTTAAGATATGCTGGATTTGCGATTTTTAAATCACTTGTTTCACCCATTTTAAAAGCTGAAATATGCCAAACGGTGCATGAAAACAATAAATAATTCCTTTTTTTAACATAACTGCATCAATTTTTATTTGATTCCATGCTGAAAAACGTCTAAAACTTGAAATTAATCGTTGGTCCCAACTCGTGAGTCAACATCCGATATTCGTTGCTGGCGATAGTCGTTGCTAACTTGACGCACATATCTATTTCTATGATTTCTTTGCATATATCTAATAAATACAAATTGAACATATTTCAACAGGTATGGACCATGATACAATTATACAAGGTAGTCCACTCGGCAAAATCATAGTCCCTTAATATAAGTGCGAGTGAAAGAGCGTTGAAAGCGTTGAAAAGTGAGTGTGAGTGAAACGGCTACACAGTGCGTCGAATAACCCAGTTCGACAAGCAGGCACGCACTGAAAATAGGGGACCAAAACCGAATGACTTCTGCAGCCGAGTGGACTACCTTGTATAATTGTATCATGGTATGGACTACAAAGACATGGCAAATGCTGCCACAATTATGAATTACCATATGAGTACTTGACTCAAATTACTAGCAATGACAAGTACGCCGACGAATGCGAAGCTGACGAGCTTGATAATATATTAAGTATACTGTAGCTAAATGTCATTCATAATATTCATAAGTCATGTTCCTTTTAATTTTAAGTGTTTTTAATTTTTATTTTTGTGTTCCTGAAATATATATGTTATTTGTTGAAAATGAACATTTTAATGGCTTAGTAATTTTTTTTTTGGCAATTTTTACAAAATTTTTAACAATTTTTAGCAACTTTTTTTCCCAAATCTAGCAACTTTTGCCTCGGAGATTCTGGCAGAACTGCTCGATACCGAAGGTAAAGAGTATATTGAGTTTGTGCAATGTCCGTCATGGTGTCCGTCCGTCTGTATGTTCGCAACTTTTTTCCACACCCTTCAAGCTAGAGACTTGAAACTTTCCAATTCTCTTTATCTATGGGATAGTAAATTAAAGTGTCAAGATGGGCTCTACGATAACTGGGGGGCTGGCAAATCGATAAATTCGATAACTCAAAACCGATAAGTCCACTTATTTCGCACATCCTTACAGCTAGAAGTACCAAATTTGGTAAGAAGATAGCTACTAGCAACCCCCAAAAAACTGCATCAAAAATTTTGGAGCCACGCCCACCCATTCCGCCCCCAGCCCCCCGCATTTTAAAGTAAAAAAAGCCTATATCTCCCACAGTTTTTGAGCTATAGCCACCAAATTTGGTGCCAAGATAGGTGATGATGACCCCCTTAAAACTGAACCAAAAGTTTGGATGCCACGCCCACCGATACTGCCCTAGCCGCCCCCATCCACCCCAACGCTTCGTCAAAAACGGGAATGAGTGTATCTTCCAGAGTTGTGGAGCTAGAGCCTCCAAATTTGTTGGGAAGATAGCTGTTAACGACCCCCAAAAAACTGCATCAAAGTTTTGGAGCCACGCCCACCCATTACGCCCCCAGCCCCCCGCATTTTGAAATCAGAAATGGCTATATATCCCACAGTTTTTGAGCTAGAGCCACCCAATTTGGTGCCAAGATAAGTGATGATGACCCCCTAAAAACTGCATCAAAAGTTTGGATGCCACGCCCACCAATACTGCCCTAGCCGCCCCCATCCAGCCCAACACTTCGTCAAAAACGGGAATGCGTGCATCTTCCAGAGTTGTGGAGCTAGAGCCTCCAAATTTGGTGGGAAGATAGCTGTTAACGACCCCCAAAAAACTGCATCAAAGTTTTGGAGCCACGCCCACCCATTACGCCCCCAGCCCCCCGCATTTTGAAATCAGAAATGGCTATATATCCCACAGTTTTTGAGCTAGAGCCACCCAATTTGGTGCCAAGATAAGTGATGATGACCCCCTAAAAACTGCATCAAAAGTTTGGATGCCACGCCCACCAATACTGCCCTAGCCGCCCCCATCCACCCCAACACTTCGTCAAAAACGGGAATGAGTGTATCTTCCAGAGTTGTGGAGCTAGAGCCTCCAAATTTGGTGGGAAGATAGCTGTTAACGACCCCCAAAAAACTGCATCAAAGTTTTGGAGCCACGCCCAACCCTTCCAACCCCCTTTCCCCACCATTTACAAACTTTGAGCTAGAGTCACGGCTGTAACGACAAGTGTTGAAAAATTCACATATTGTGGCGGTAGGCTAATTGTTTTTTGTAAATAAATCGGAAATGCAACTGTGTTTTGTACACTTGATTTCAAAATAATGATTCGCGCGCTACTTTTGTGTTTGAGTACACGCAACAAATGTTGGGCCACTAATTTTATTGTTGAACTTCCCAGAGCTTTAACGTTAACTTTATCAGGGGTGCCACAGAAAACGTCAGTGAAATTTGATTCCGCCAGAAGCAAAATCGTCTTAAAATTTTCACGGTGCCACAGAACTCCGAGTGATTTCATTTACTTAGTGTGTGCACAAACCTTATCGGACTTGGCTGCTAAGGGCTGACACCACGCCAGATTAAATTAGCCAAGTGTTTGTTTAGCACCTTTTGTAGTCTAATCATATCAGAATAAGGGGCTTTCAACTGGTTTCATATTTTATTAACATTTTTTAATGTTTTTGTACAGAAGTTGATTGTTTTTAGCAAATAAACACACAAGAAAACATTTAAATTTGGGCGGGAAAACAATTAAAAGATATTCGGCAACTCTAGAAGCTACTTGCCAACTGTCTGGCAACAATTTCCGCCTGACAGCAATCAGCTGTTCATAAATCATCCCCAAATTGTTTTAAACAGAAGTTGTTTTAAATTGAATATGCCGTTAGCGAGATTATTGGCCATAGAAGAGCTCCGGCAGCAGAAAATTAGGAAAGAAACCATGCAGCGAAGGCTTCTCAGATGCGCATCTGATCCGTTTTCGCAATCTGACGATACGTATGTGGTTTTTCTGCATTTCTTCATTATCTTATGCTAATTAATTTAATTTCAATAGTTTCCGGTATAATTATCGTGTTGACAAGAGGACCTTCCGAAAGATCCTCAATATAATCGAGGGAGATATCCCATCTTCTTCGATTTCACTAATCCTGCAATTGGCGACTGCATTGCGTTTTCTAGGAGTTGGGTCGTTTCAACGAGCGATAGGGAAGGACACGGATTTGTCAATGTCGAGGCAATCTGTTGGAAAAACCCTTTGGATTATACTTCCATTGCTGGAAAAAAAACTTTGCCCGCGATTTATTCAATTGAATAGATCGGAGGAAATGCTAACGAAATGCAAACAGCATTTTTACCAAAAGTATAGCATTCCTGGAGTAGTTGGCTGCATCGATGGCACCCACTTCAAGATAATGAAGCCCAGCAGTGCCGAACAGGTTTATTTTAATAGAAAGGGGTATTTTAGCATTAATGCAATGGTAGTAAGTCAGATTTTTTTTATTTGTTTACTTTTTAATGTGTAGAGGTGAGTTGTTAACTCGATTGTCTGTTTTGTTATGTTTGTGTTGTGGAACTCGTTTATGTTAAACTTTTGTTATCCTAAACGCTTAATTACCCATTAAATATTGGTTTCCATAGATATGTGATTACGATCTTAAAGTCCTTTATGTGGATGCTTCGAAGCCTGGAGCAACTCATGACTCTTGCGCTTGGAGTCAAAGCGAAGCCAGGTCTTTTTTCCAGGAGCAGTATGAAAGTGGTTCACGTGGCAATTGGCTCCTTGGGGACTCGGGTTATCCCTTGGAGCACTTTCTGTTAACGCCCTACAGAAATCCAACACAAGGCTCGAACCAACACACTTTCAACCTTCGCCATGCTTCTGCAAGAAATGTAATCGAGAGAACTTTTGGAGTAATTAAAAGCCGATTCCGATTACTCCAAGAGATCCTTTTGTATAGCCCCTTAAGGGTCTCATGCATTATAAATGTTTGCTGTGCTGTTCACAATTTATGCCGCGAACATGAGGATGAGGATTTTGGTATTGCTGAAGTTCCTGAACCACGCGCAGAATTTGATTCTTTATCAAATTCAAATCAGCAGGAAACAACTTCACAAATTCGAGACGACATAGCAGCTGCTTTAAGAATACATTGACGTTTTATTTATGTACTTTGGAATTTTGATTAAAAAATATGCTTTATTTTGTTGTTTCTTAATAATTGTATTTAAATTTTGTTTCCATTGCTAACACTAATCTTTCTAAAATTGAGTTGGTTCTTTTTTGCTCCTCCAAAATCTCTTGATTAGTCTTTTTAATTTCTTCCAGCTCGTTTTTCATTTGGCTGAGCAAAATTTGTTCTTCCGCCACCATTGCAGCCAGCCGGTTTTCTGTTGCAGCTTCCTTTTGGCTGGAACTTGCAACATCCATCTTCTGCCTTTTTGGGGTAGTTTCTTAAAGTAAATTGCAAATTAATTCGATAACTTTTAAATAATCAATTAATTAAGAACGTACCATCGTATTTATCTTCAATTGTTTCATCTGTTGGCTGCAAGATGCCAAATGTTATGGCGCCCGTCACCCCATCAACCGCCTCATAAAGATGGCACAGTTCAGCAATTTCCACTTCAATCGCTGGGAGCTGCAACATATTGAAGGGCCCGCCGCCTGTGTCCCTGGTCTCCTTCCTGTTGTGTGTAATTTTTTTTTTTATTGCCGTTTTCCAGTCTTTCCAAACCTGAAATAAACAATGGCCATAATTGTTGCCTGCAATTTACTATCAACAAGATAAGCTACTTACTTTACGCCACTCCTCCGAAGTTTAAATTGGAGGACCAAGCGTGTTCAACTGAAGCGTTAAGTCCTCCCAAGCTGCCGCAACAGCCACCCTGTCCCCTTTCGTAAAGTTCTTGGCAATGTCCGGGTGCTTCTTCATAAAGCTAAACATGGCTTCGTCTTGGCGAGCGTTTCGATGTTTTCCCCTTAAAATAATTGCATTGTAAAATATTTATAAAAAAAAACATAGTGGCGCATAGTTAATTTTGGCTATGCCAAGACTATGATACCCTTCACACAGCCAAATCAATGCTCCCCCTCTTATGTTTCTGTGCAGTTGTTGGTAATTTTTCGCTAATATTTTTACTCTTGAGCGTCATTTACTTGTTCGTGTGCAACAACAACAATTTGACATGTAGGTACTTGAAAGTGCACGACAGAGACAACAATTGATAGTACGATATGGTAAATTTGTATGGTGGCTATGTCGTAGAATGCTCCGATCGAAATGAAATTTCATAGTGAACAAACCCGACATGATCTAAGCAATCTGTGAAAGTTTCATCAAGATCGGTTCAGCAGTTTGGCCGGAAATCGTGTTGATATGGTAAATTTGTATGGTGGCTATGTCGTAGAATGCTCCGATCGGGATGAAATTTCATAGTGAACAAACCCGACATGATCTAAGCAATCTGTGAAAGTTTCATCAAGATCGGTTCAGCAGTTTGGCCGGAAATCGTGTTGATATGGTAAATTTATATGGTGGCTATATCGTAGAATGCTCCGATCGGGATGAAATTTCATAGTGAACAAACCCGACATGATCTAAGCAATCTGTGAAAGTTTCATCAAGATCGGTTCAGCAGTTTGGCCGGAAATCGTGTTGAAACAGACAGACGGACAGACGGACAGACGGACGGACGGACGGAAATCAATTCCTGAGCTCGTCCTGATCATTTTGATATATAGTTTATGGGGTCTCCCATCATTCCTTTAAGGCGTTACAGATTTATGACAAAGTCAATATACCCTGATTCACATGTGAAGGGTATAACAAATCAAATTTACTTACATGTTGAGCGCGTTTTCTTCTTCTTTCTTTGTTAGTTTTGGCTCTGCCATTTTCCAGATGATGCCGCTTTTAAGGCGTTGCCACCTGGCACAATTACAGCTGACCACAAATGTTTTCACAAATTGCACAACAAGTAAAACAATTTTGAAGTCAAGTTTGTGTTTACTTCAAAGAGCTATTTTTTCATGCTTAATTAAAAGAAAACATAGTGGCGCATAGTTAATTTTGGCTATGCCAAGACTATGATACCCTTCACACAGCCAAATCAATGCTCCCCCTCTTATGTTTCTGTGCAGTTGTTGGTAATTTTTCGCTAATATTTTTTACTCTTGAGAGTCATTTACTTGTTCGTGTGCAACAACAAATTTTGACATGTAGGTACTTGAAAGTGCACGACAGAGACAACAATTGATAGTACGATATGGTAAATTTGTATGGTGGCTATGTCGTAGAATGCTCCGATCGAAATGAAATTTCATAGTGAACAAACCCGACATGATCTAAGCAATCTGTGAAAGTTTCATCAAGATCGGTTCAGCAGTTTGGCCGGAAATCGTGTTGATATGGTAAATTTGTATGGTGGCTATGTCGTAGAATGCTCCGATCGGGATGAAATTTCATAGTGAACAAACCCGACATGATCTAAGCAATCTGTGAAAGTTTCATCAAGATCGGTTCAGCAGTTTGGCCGGAAATCGTGTTGATATGGTAAATTTATATGGTGGCTATATCGTAGAATGCTCCGATCGGGATTAAATTTCATAGTGAACAAACCCGACATGATCTAAGCAATCTGTGAAAGTTTCATCAAGATCGGTTCAGCAGTTTGGCCGGAAATCGTGTTGAAACAGACAGACGGACAGACGGACAGACGGACAGACGGACAGACGGACGGACGGAAATCAATTCCTGAGCTCGTCCTGATCATTTTGATATATAGTTTATGGGGTCTCCCATCATTCCTTTAAGGCGTTACAGATTTATGACAAAGTCAATATACCCTGATTCACATGTGAAGGGTATAAACAGGAGTGGTTCCACATATATTTTTATTAAATACATTACTCCGAACTTATGCTTCAGAAATGTGGCATTACTGCATTGACTGCAAAATTTTGCTTTGGACTAGGTGGCAGCATTAGATTCTAGCCTTTTTACGGACGATTTCAAATCGTTGGAAATGTCAGAGCATTATAGTCTGTGGCACCGTGAAATAAAAAAGGCATGAAATTCGGGCGGAAGCGTTTTCTGTGGAACCCCTGATAATCTCTCTCTGAGCGGCTCTCTTTTTTTTGATTCCAATCGGTTTTCGCTCAAGCGCTTTGCATTGACTCATTCGTGTGACGCTCTCAAATGAGTGTCGCGTAAAGAGTAATACGCTTTTCTCTCACACAAAGACTCTCACCAAAAGACAGTTTGACTAAAAATCTCAACAGAAATGATCTTTGCCTTCGTGTGCATGTAAATACATACATATACAAATGTACATGAGCATGAAAATAATAAAAAAGACAATGCAATCGGATGTTATATAAAAATGTGAAAAAAAATGTTTTGTTTTTTAAGGAACAATATTTATTTTTATTTTGTTTTAAAAAATTTTTTTTTTTTTGTAAGTGGAGTTTATGTATAATGCAAACAAAAAGAACGCAACAATCGCGTGCATACCCATACATACTGAAAAGACAATTTGCTTCATTTAACTCAAGCAAACGATCAGTGTTTGACTTGAGCGAAACGAAAACAGAAATAACTGTCTTGCTCAGAGCGCGAGCGAGCTAAGTCAGACGCGACAAAATCAGTTTATGTCTGAGCCTTTTTTATTGTGTGAGTGAAAGACACTTATTTGCAGACAACGAAAAAGTGTCAACAGTTATTTGCGAGCTATGGTTCAAAGTAATCGATTTTACTGACGTCACGACAAAGTAAGCATATTTCAATCGCTGACATGCTCAATTTTTGATTGCATCAAATTTTAGGCGATTCATCATATTTAAAGCATACATGCGAGTCGTTTTCGAGTCGCGCTTTAATCGTCTAAGCGATTAATCGTTTTTAAAGCATGAAAATGACTCGAATTAGACTCGTAATTGGGTTTCTGATCAAAACACTCATAAAATTGCTTGCTCACAAAGCGCCCACGCTTTTTTGACAATAATACAAGAATTTTTAGATTTTTTAAGCTTACATTAGAAATTATTTTTTAAGTTTTTATACTCGTTACCGAAGGTCAAGAATATATTGGGTTTGTGCAATGTCCGTCATGGTGTCCGTCCGTCCGTCCGTCCGTCTGTATGTTCGCAACTTTTTCCACACCCTTCAAGCTAGAGACTTGAAACTTTCCAGTTCTCTTTATCTATGGGATAGTAAATTAAAGTGTCAAGATGGGGGCTCTACGATAACTGGGGGGCTGGCAAATCGATAAATTCGATAACTCAAAACCGATAAATCCACATATTTCGCACATCCTTACAGCTAGAACTACAAAATTTAGTAAGCAGATAGCTACTAGCAACCCCCAAAAAACTGCATCAAAAATTTTGGAGCCACGCCCCCCATTCCGCCCCCAGCCTCCCCGCAAATTAAAGTAAAAAGAGCCTATATCTCCCACAGTTTTTGAGCTAGAGCCACCAAATCCCGATCGGGATGAAATTTCATAGTGAACAAACCCGACATGATCTAAGCAATCTGTGAAAGTTTCATCAAGATCGGTTCAGCAGTTTGGCCGGAAATCGTGTTGATATGGTAAATTTATATGGTGGCTATATCGTAGAATGCTCCGATCGGGATGAAATTTCATAGTGAACAAACCCGACATGATCTAAGCAATCTGTGAAAGTTTCATCAAGATCGGTTCAGCAGTTTGGCCGGAAATCGTGTTGAAACAGACAGACGGACAGACGGACAGACGGACGGACGGACGGAAATCAATTCCTGAGCTCGTCCTGATCATTTTGATATATAGTTTATGGGGTCTCCCATCATTCCTTTAAGGCGTTACAGATTTATGACAAAGTCAATATACCCTGATTCACATGTGAAGGGTATAACAAATCAAATTTACTTACATGTTGAGCGCGTTTTCTTCTTCTTTCTTTGTTAGTTTTGGCTCTGCCATTTTCCAGATGATGCCGCTTTTAAGGCGTTGCCACCTGGCACAATTACAGCTGACCACAAATGTTTTCACAAATTGCACAACAAGTAAAACAATTTTGAAGTCAAGTTTGTGTTTACTTCAAAGAGCTATTTTTTCATGCTTAATTAAAAGAAAACAGGAGTGGTTCCACATATATTTTTATTAAATACATTACTCCGAACTTATGCTTCAGAAATGTGGCATTACTGCATTGACTGCAAAATTTTGCTTTGGACTAGGTGGCAGCATTAGATTCTAGCCTTTTTACGGACGATTTCAAATCGTTGGAAATGTCAGAGCGTTATAGTCTGTGGCACCGTGAAATAAAAAAGGCATGAAATTCGGGCGGAAGCGTTTTCTGTGGAACCCCTGATAATCTCTCTCTGAGCGGCTCTCTTTTTTTTGATTCCAATCGGTTTTCGCTCAAGCGCTTTGCATTGACTCATTCGTGTGACGCTCTCAAATGAGTGTCGCGTAAAGAGTAATACGCTTTTCTCTCACACAAAGACTCTCACCAAAAGACAGTTTGACTAAAAATCTCAACAGAAATGATCTTTGCCTTCGTGTGCATGTAAATACATACATATACAAATGTACATGAGCATGAAAATAATAAAAAAGACAATGCAATCGGATGTTATATAAAAATGTGAAAAAAATGTTTTGTTTTTTAAGGAACAATATTTATTTTTATTTTGTTTTTAAAAATATTTTTTTTTTTTGTAAGTGGAGTTTATGTATAATGCAAACAAAAAGAACGCAACAATCGCGTGCATACCCATACATACTGAAAAGACAATTTGCTTCATTTAACTCAAGCAAACGATCAGTGTTTGACTTGAGCGAAACGAAAACAGAAATAACTGTCTTGCTCAGAGCGCGAGCGAGCTAAGTCAGACGCGACAAAATCAGTTTATGTCTGAGCCTTTTTTATTGTGTGAGTGAAAGACACTTATTTGCAGACAACGAAAAAGTGTCAACAGTTATTTGCGAGCTATGGTTCAAAGTAATCGATTTTACTGACGTCACGACAAAGTAAGCATATTTCAATCGCTGACATGCTCAATTTTTGATTGCATCAAATTTTAGGCGATTCATCATATTTAAAGCATACATGCGAGTCGTTTTCGAGTCGCGCTTTAATCGTCTAAGCGATTAATCGTTTTAAAGCATGAAAATGACTCGAATTAGACTCGTAATTGGGTTTCTGATCAAAACACTCATAAAATTGCTTGCTCACAAAGCGCCCACGCTTTTTTGACAATAATACAAGAATTTTTAGATTTTTTAAGCTTACATTAGAAATTATTTTTTAAGTTTTTATACTCGTTACCGAAGGTCAAGAATATATTGGGTTTGTGCAATGTCCGTCATGGTGTCCGTCCGTCCGTCCGTCCGTCTGTATGTTCGCAACTTTTTTCCACACCCTTCAAGCTAGAGACTTGAAACTTTCCAGTTCTCTTTATCTATGGGATAGTAAATTAAAGTGTCAAGATGGGGGCTCTACGATAACTGGGGGGCTGGCAAATCGATAAATTCGATAACTCAAAACCGATAAATCCACATATTTCGCACATCCTTACAGCTAGAACTACAAAATTTAGTAAGCAGATAGCTACTAGCAACCCCAAAAAACTGCATCAAAAATTTTGGAGCCACGCCCCCCCATTCCGCCCCCAGCCTCCCCGCAAATTAAAGTAAAAAGAGCCTATATCTCCCACAGTTTTTGAGCTAGGAGCCACCAAATCCCGATCGGGATGAAATTTCATAGTGAACAAACCCGACATGATCTAAGCAATCTGTGAAAGTTTCATCAAGATCGGTTCAGCAGTTTGGCCGGAAATCGTGTTGATATGGTAAATTTATATGGTGGCTATATCGTAGAATGCTCCGATCGGGATGAAATTTCATAGTGAACAAACCCGACATGATCTAAGCAATCTGTGAAAGTTTCATCAAGATCGGTTCAGCAGTTTGGCCGGAAATCGTGTTGAAACAGACAGACGGACAGACGGACAGACGGACGGACGGACGGAAATCAATTCCTGAGCTCGTCCTGATCATTTTGATATATAGTTTATGGGGTCTCCCATCATTCCTTTAAGGCGTTACAGATTTATGACAAAGTCAATATACCCTGATTCACATGTGAAGGGTATAACAAATCAAATTTACTTACATGTTGAGCGCGTTTTCTTCTTCTTTCTTTGTTAGTTTTGGCTCTGCCATTTTCCAGATGATGCCGCTTTTAAGGCGTTGCCACCTGGCACAATTACAGCTGACCACAAATGTTTTCACAAATTGCACAACAAGTAAAACAATTTTGAAGTCAAGTTTGTGTTTACTTCAAAGAGCTATTTTTTCATGCTTAATTAAAAGAAAACAGGAGTGGTTCCACATATATTTTTATTAAATACATTACTCCGAACTTATGCTTCAGAAATGTGGCATTACTGCATTGACTGCAAAATTTTGCTTTGGACTAGGTGGCAGCATTAGATTCTAGCCTTTTTACGGACGATTTCAAATCGTTGGAAATGTCAGAGCGTTATAGTCTGTGGCACCGTGAAATAAAAAAGGCATGAAATTCGGGCGGAAGCGTTTTCTGTGGAACCCCTGATAATCTCTCTCTGAGCGGCTCTCTTTTTTTTGATTCCAATCGGTTTTCGCTCAAGCGCTTTGCATTGACTCATTCGTGTGACGCTCTCAAATGAGTGTCGCGTAAAGAGTAATACGCTTTTCTCTCACACAAAGACTCTCACCAAAAGACAGTTTGACTAAAAATCTCAACAGAAATGATCTTTGCCTTCGTGTGCATGTAAATACATACATATACAAATGTACATGAGCATGAAAATAATAAAAAAGACAATGCAATCGGATGTTATATAAAAATGTGAAAAAATGTTTTGTTTTTTAAGGAACAATATTTATTTTTATTTTGTTTTTAAAAATATTTTTTTTTTTTTGTAAGTGGAGTTTATGTATAATGCAAACAAAAAGAACGCAACAATCGCGTGCATACCCATACATACTGAAAAGACAATTTGCTTCATTTAACTCAAGCAAACGATCAGTGTTTGACTTGAGCGAAACGAAAACAGATATAACTGTCTTGCTCAGAGCGCGAGCGAGCTAAGTCAGACGCGACAAAATCAGTTTATGTCTGAGCCTTTTTTATTGTGTGAGTGAAAGACACTTATTTGCAGACAACGAAAAAGTGTCAACAGTTATTTGCGAGCTATGGTTCAAAGTAATCGATTTTACTGACGTCACGACAAAGTAAGCATATTTCAATCGCTGACATGCTCAATTTTTGATTGCATCAAATTTTAGGCGATTCATCATATTTAAAGCATACATGCGAGTCGTTTTCGAGTCGCGCTTTAATCGTCTAAGCGATTAATCGTTTTTAAAGCATGAAAATGACTCGAATTAGACTCGTAATTGGGTTTCTGATCAAAACACTCATAAAATTGCTTGCTCACAAAGCGCCTACGCTTTTTTGACAATAATACAAGAATTTTTAGATTTTTTAAGCTTACATTAGAAATTATTTTTTAAGTTTTTATACTCGTTACCGAAGGTCAAGAGTATATTGGGTTTGTGCAATGTCCGTCATGGTGTCCGTCCGTCCGTCCGTCCGTCTGTATGTTCGCAACTTTTTTCCACACCCTTCAAGCTAGAGACTTGAAACTTTCCAGTTCTCTTTATCTATGGGATAGTAAATTAAAGTGTCAAGATGGGGGCTCTACGATAACTGGGGGGCTGGCAAATCGATAAATTCGATAACTCAAAACCGATAAATCCACATATTTCGCACATCCTTACAGCTAGAACTACAAAATTTAGTAAGCAGATAGCTACTAGCAACCCCCAAAAAACTGCATCAAAAATTTTGGAGCCACGCCCCCCCATTCCGCCCCCAGCCTCCCCGCAAATTAAAGTAAAAAGAGCCTATATCTCCCACAGTTTTTGAGCTAGAGCCACCAAATTTGGTGCCAAGATAGGTGATGATGACCCCCCAAAAACTGCATCAAAAGTTTGGATGTCACGCCCACCAATAATGCCCTAGCCGCCCCATCCGCCCCAACGCTTCGTCAAAAACGGCAATGCGTGTATCTTCCAGAGTTGTGGAGCTAGAGCCACTAAATTCGGTAGGAAGATAGCTGGTTGCGACCCCAAAAAATCTGCATCAAATTTTTGGAGCCAAGCCCTCCCATTCCGCCCCCCTTTCCCCACTTTTTACAATGAAGATAGCAATTGACATTGCACAAAGATCTGCAGCAAATATTTGGATGCCACACCCACCCAATCCGCCTCCAGCCCCCTTTCCCAACAAACTTACAAACTTTGAGCTAGAGTCACTAAATTTGTAAGGAAGATAGCTGGTGGCATCCCCATCTGCATCGGAGAATCTTTAAGGCAGCGTACACCCCTGCCGCATCCGTACCCCCCTGCAATCAGGCCTCTTTTTACCGGTTTTAATACTGGTAACGAGTAAACCGCAGTCGGTTGCGTCCGACTGCAACGTTTCCACTTGTTAGTTCAATGTTTTTAAAAAGTGTATTTTTATTTTTTTCAAACTATATTTATTTTTTTATTTTTTTTACTTTTTAGTATGATGTTCTTCAAAAGCCGCTTCATGTATGCTTTATATTAATTTTCGCTTCTCTGAGAGTTATTAACAAACAAACAAACATACGAGAGAAACTTTAGAGTTTTGATTTGCTATAAAACCGTCTTTATTATGTATTTCGTAATCGAATCATTTCATCTAATGCTTTTTTGTTACATGGGGTTTTTCCTGTTAGTTTTGAGCAATCAAGTTCTTCAATTCGAATAACGTCCAAGGATTTTACACGACTAAGTGCTACATAAGCTTGTCCAGCAGCAAACAGTTGTGACCCTAAATAAATGAATGCATGATCAACTGTACAACCTTGCATCTAATGGACAGTCGATGCCCAACTCAGGATTAGCGGCAACATTCGTCTCTCAGCAGTTCCATAGCTGTATTTTGCAGGAAACTGTATCGATATTGGTTTAATTGCGTGTACACCATCTGAACCGAAATCGATACGGACTGACGGAATGACTTCAGCATATACTTGGTCCCTGCGAAAATTTGGCCAGATAATTTCTGTTATAATACCCATATAACCGTTTACTAAACCTTTTGACACGTCAATGTTCAACCTCAACATCACTTTAGCTCCTAAGAATATACTCAATTCTTTTGGAAGACCTCCTGTTTTGTTGATATCATTTGGTATCACAGAACCTAAGTCCTTATTACCTAAATTTCGAGTAGCATCAATGAGTTGGTCGTGTGCTTTTATTGTATAAATTACGGTCCCTTTATCCTCAAAACTCTGGAGAACCTTTTCGTTATGTCTAGCAACTTGGTTATTCGCTGGATAGATCGTTAATGCTTTCTCAATCGAAAACTCATTAGATGTATCAGTTGACACTTTTCCAAGAAGAATTTCAAGATGTTAAGACGTCAATTCTCCAACTCTTAGGGTTAAGCACATCTATAAATGTCGTATCTCCTTGTTGGCGCATGTTTTGTTTGAGCTCAACCAGACGGAACTGCCGACACAAATGTGTAGCGGGCTTCATATGTTCTGGTTGTTGGAAAACTTGAAGCTCTCGAACAGGTGGTAACTGCATTAGATCACCAAAGAGCAAAACATTTATGCCTCCAAAACAAGAGTTGGGGCTTTTCAGCTGCCGCAGACGGGAGTCGATCATGCAAAGCATCTCATAAGGTACCATAGAAATTTCGTCTTTGAACAGAAACTCAACGTTTTGCCATAATTGACGCAAAACTTTTAAATAGATACCAGTAAGAAGTGGCATGCTAACAATAACTCCATCTTTTTGTACTGGTAGTTTTAGTAGACGGTGTAGCGTGGACCCACCAATCAACCGTGCTGCAACTCCAGTGAGAGCACCAACTTTCACCACCGATTTTCCATAACATCGGTTTACTTGATTTTTTAACAGATTAAAGAGGAAAGTTTTGCCGGTGCCAGCTCCACCAGTTACAAAAATTTTATCTCGTTCAGTGTCTCCATTAAGTTGATTCTTAATACTCTCAGTAATAACAATGAACAGTTGCCTTTGATCAATATTCATTGCCTGATGTGCCCTCTGAAATTGATCATTGGTCATTTCGGTTTCTGGTAACTCTTCTTCTTCAGCTTCTGGATTTATAATCTCTGGCTGTTCTAATATTTCAAAGGCATGTACCTGGATGAATGCATTTTCAAGCTGTTGGTCCCGATCTCGATGTTTTCGCATATGTCTACTCGTTTCCTTGATACAATTCTCTCGAGCTAAGAAAGCCTCCTTTGCATTATCGAAACCTTGAAGTAATTCTATTTCCGAACGATAAGGCATATATTGAACCAGTAAGCTGTAGAAAAAGTTTTCTTGATCCGATGTTGCTATAAAGTATGGAGCCCTGACAACTGCAGGAACATTCCTTACAACCATTTTGCTCCCATCTGACAGCATGATAAAAGTACGACGTATGTTTGGTTGTTCTGCATAGGCATCATGATCAATACTTTCCTCGGTTTCACTTACCTTTTTCGGATAGAACGGTTCAAACAACATTGCAAAATCTGTAAGGCTAATGTCCGCAAAATTGTAGTCAGGATGTTGTAATGGACGTTTTTCATATCTTTCAAAGATATTATTATAATATCCAGTTACATGCCCGCTTTTGTCGAATTGCAATGCTCTGTAACGCTGTTCTGGCTGTCTTGTGTTCAGGAAAATACAAGCTCGCGAACTGTCCCGCAATTTGATATGACACAGTCGATACACACATTCTGCAGCTGATACTTGTCGTTCATGAAGAATCTTCATACATACTCTAAACAGCTTCCGTGAAATATCAGACTCTTAGCGTTGAATTTGTTGTATTGCTTGCGCAGTTCCAGATTCTACACCTTCAGGTACCGCTTTTGATAAGTACTTTGCAATATAGTACGCTATCGCTTCGTTGGATCCGCATGGCTGAATATGCATGTTACCTGTCCACAGTCTAAATATCTGTGGGTGGAAATTATTTACCCAAGCATCCTCTTTTCGACGCCTTAGTAAACAAATTCTGCCTCCATTACGGATAAAATCATCCGAAGAATGTGACACTATTCGTCTTATGTTACGGTATTGTTTTACGGGAAATTTTATTAAGGTTTCGTGAAACCTGTATTTCATCTTCCACGTTAGGTTGCATTACATCAATCGGTGCCATTACTGATGTCTGCAGTGGAATTACTTGGTCATTTAATTCCTTTTGGGAATTGATCATTTGGGACACAGTTGCTACCCTCTCAGTGTTCTGATGTGTTCTTATATCCTCAGAATCATCATGTTTATCTAATATCTCAACATCAACGAAATCAATAGTATACTGTACATTTTTGCTGCCTGTTGTACGTTTACATAACCTTACAAACACGTCTAAATTATTACATTCGATAATGCAAGCTTTTCCATTTGTGTCGTTTGCTTTGGATCCCTTTTGACCACATGAATGAGAGTTAGTGAAGTAATACTTGTTATCATAGTGCATTACTCCGAATGATTGTCCATCTGCTATTTGTATGCCTGCACTATGCTCCACGAACAGATCTGTCAAACCTTGACAAAGGGTGCGTCCAAAGTTTGCGTTGTTTAATTTATCATTCAAGCTTCCATATATGTTTGGTTCTTCGTCAAAAGTGAGCTGAAACTTTTTATCGAAGGTGATCAAATTATCTTTGATGAAATTAAAATTTCGCACCAATAGGTGTCCATCATCTTCAATAGGATAAGCCGCTTAATTTTTCTCCGTTTGATTTCTTACATTGCTGTAGAGCTGGTCACCTGCTATCATATTAAGATTGAGGATATTTGTAGACCAATGTTGTGGTGAAAGAATACCGGCCTTTAGGATGTTTGCCAATGTCATTGCACAACATTGTACGCCTGCAAAGTCTGATGTGAATATAACATCGTTGCCTTGATGCCATGAAGCACGTACAATTCTTGGGAACGCGTTGATATACATGTAAGCGCTACCATCGCCTATAGGTTCTTCATTGGTCTCTACAGCAATCACAACTGGTACTTCTTTCACTCTTATGATATCCTCTTCATTAATAACAACGTTCTGATCGAAAGTGACGACTTTGTAAAGTGGATTGTTTGCAATTAGCCAATACAGTGCATTATATAATTTTTGCCTAGATACTGAAAACTGTTGTGTTACATTAATATTTTTGAGACACTCAGTAATGACAACTATTCCAGCATTATTTGTAGTTCTTGGTAACCTGCTCGGAAGGTTTTCAATAACTTCGAAAACATCTTGAGCGAACAATAACGCTTGACCTCGAAACCAATTTGATAACTTTAACATATGGTATAATACGCGAAATCAACCTTTGTTCGGCTTGTGACAACACCGAATCACATCTGGAATAGAGCCCGTATCCAGATTGTTCCAATATGTTTATTTAGATGGTGCAAAATTTTTCTTCGAACTCAAATGAGTCTTGCAAAGGTTGCAAACAATCAAGCAATTTTTATACTCGCTACCGAAGGTAAAGAGTATATTGGTTTTGTGCAATGTCCGTCATGGTGTCTGTCCGTCTGTCCGTCTGACCGTCTGTCCGTCCGTATGGTTGCAAGTTTTTTCCACACCCTGCAAGCTAGAGACTTGAAACTTTTCAATTCTCTTTATCTGTGGGATAGTAAATTAAAGTGTCAAGATGGGGGTTCTAGGATAACTGGGGGGCTGGCAAATCGATAAATTCGATAACTCAAAACCGATAAATCGACATATTTCACCCATCCTTACAGCTAAGACTTCCAAATTTGGTAGCAACCCCCAAAAAATTGCATCAAATGTTTTGATGCCACGCCAACCAATACTGCCCTAGCCGCCCCCATCCGCCCCAACGCTTCGTCAAAAACGGGAATGCATGTATCTTCCTGAGTTGTGGAGCTAGAGCCACCAAATTTGGTTGGAAGATAGCTGGCAGTGACCCCAAAAAATCTGCATCAAAGTTTTGGAGCCATGCCCACCCATTTCGCCCCCCTTTCCATACTTTTTTCAAACTTCGAGCTAGAGTCACCAAATTTGGTATGAAGATAGCAATTGACATTTCACAAAGATCTACATAAAAAATTTGGATGCCACGCCCACCCATACCGCCTACAGCCCCCCTTTTCCCACTTTTACAAACATTGAGCTAGAGTCACCAAATTTGGTATGAAGTTAGCAATTGACATTCCACAAAGATCTGCAGCCAAAATTTTGATGCCACGTCCACCCATACCGCCCTCAGCCCTCCTTTCTCCACCTTTTACAAACTTTGAGCTTGAGTCACCAAATTTGGTATGGAGTTAGCAATTGACATTCCACAAAGATCTGCAGAAAAAATTTTAATGCCAAACGCACCCATACCACCCCCAGCCCCCCCCCTCCCATTTCCAACACATTTTACAACCTTGAGCTAGAGTCACCAAATTTGGTATGAAGATAGCAATTGACATTCCACAAAGATCTGCATCAAAAATTTGGATGCCACGCCCACCCATACCGCTTCCAGCTCCCCTTTCACCACTTTTTACAAACTTCGAGCTAGAGTCACCAAATTTGGTATGAAGATAGCAATTTACATTCCACAAAGATCTGCATCAAAAATTTGGATGCCACGCTCACCCATACCGCCCCCAGCCCCCCATTCCCCACCTTTTACACACTTTGATCTAGAGTCACCAAATTTGGTATGAAGATAGCAATTGACATTTCACATAGATCTGCATCAAAAACTTGGATGCCACGTCAACCCATACCACCCCAGCCCCCCTTTCCCCACCTTTTACAAACTTTGAGCTAGAGTCACCAAATTTGTAAGGAAGATAGCTGGTGGCATCCCAATCTGTATCGGAGAATCTTTAAGGCAGCGTACACCCCTGCCGCATCCGTACCCCCTTGCAATCAGGCCTTTTTTATCGGTTTTAATACAGGTATGTAGTGTACTGCAGTCGGTTGCTTCCGACTGCAACGTTTACACTTGTTTTGATTTGCGAGGGCTACTATTTTTTTTTTATGCTATCACCTTTGTAACAATAAAACTTCAAAAAGAGCAAAATATTGCGGTTGCGTCCGACTGCAAAGTTTCCACTTGTTTAAAGTTATTTTGTATGAATTTTGTAGGCCAGTGTATAAAAATGTTCGTGATGTTACTGTTGCTGGGTTGTTCCGGCCAGTTGGTTTCATTGATATTTAAAAAACATTTAAATTCAATTATCCTCCTACGCGATTCGACGGCTTTGCCGCCTTCATCTGGGAGTCTGATTTTATTTTTAATAAATATAGACAGGTTACATTTCACATAAATCCATTAATACATATCACATTTACTATTTTGTACATACATTTTGGTTGTTTTCACCTATTTTTTGTGTCATCAGTCCTAATCCTAATACTGCCTCTTTCCGTCAAATTATAGATATTTTGTTGCCATCATTAGTGTGCAGAAATTTTTTTTCTAATTCTAATATTCTTGACTTAAATTCGTTTGATGGTTTTTTTTAAATATCCCGCCGAAACTTGGTCGACGCAACTAAATGAAAAGTTCTCCTTGTCCTCCTCTTGGAGTTTGAATTTTTTAATAAGATATCCCGACATATATTCAAGGGCATCCTCCGTCAGCTCATCAACATCGTCGGGAAGTGTAGGAAAAGATGACAGTTCCGCGACATCATCAGCTTCTGACAACTCAGCTAGCGGCCCGGCTGAAGCTGTTATGTTGATATTCATCCACGGAACATCTTCGAACTCTACATTACCCTTTGTGCCCAAAAGTTCTGTAATACGTGCTAAATTTAACTGTAAAGAATATATTATATTTAGGCGTATAAAACTATTTTACAAGTATTCAAACTTACTTTGAGACATGGCACATTTACTAATTACTACATTTGAAAAATAGACTGGAATTAACATTAAAACATTAAACATTTACTAACTACAACATTGGACGTATCAACGATTAAAAATTACATTATTCAAATATACCCAGTATATATTTACGCAACCTAAACTTGAAATCAATTGGCGATGGATGGTAATAAAAACCACCTTTTGACCGCATTGCGCCAAAAAAATGTTCTAGCTGGTCTTGCGATAGTCTGGAAGTAAGGAGGTATTCTTTTCCATAACGCTCACTTAAAAATGTATGCATTTGTTGCAACGAATTGTTGTTTATCGTAATCATCTTTTGAAAAGGAAGAGCATTTTTCAGTTGCACTTCTTGGGACTGTGAGATGACTTAAAATTGGGAATAATGGGCACAGCTACGAATGCATTCATTTTTTCCAACAGCTGCTGCTGAGCTCATTTCACAAGTAATTTTGCATACAGAGCAATATGGAGGCGCCATTGCAAAAATACGTAAAGTCTGTAGCACAAAAAGTTTAACACGAAAAAATCGTCCGCGGAGATGCGTCGCTCACAACTGCTGCTAACAGACTGACAATTTAAGAAGTGAAAAGAGAGCGAGAGAGCGAGCGCGAGTACCTTCTTAAGTATACCTTGCATGCATGCACGTACAAACATGATACAATCAACAAGGTAGTGTCATGCGAGGAAGCAAGTACCAGTGTATATGACCGTGTGAGTGCGACTGAGACCGCTATATGAATCTCTATTATTTTACTCTCTTGCCTCTGTTAGGTAGTTTTTTCTGCAAGTGCGAGTGAGTAAGATATAAAAACCGTGTTGCTTATGCGCAGCCGATACAACAACAAACAAACATCAACAAAGATGAAACAAAGTACAAAATTCGTCCGCACCAACGTCTTACCCAAACGACAAGCACTTTACGACTGACGATTGGTACTTAAATATAGAGGGCGCTTCCTCGCATGACATTACCTTGTTGATTGTATCATGCGTACAAATTTCTTTATTTTGACACAAGCGAGCAAATTCATTACTCTCTCGCTCTCTCTCTATCTTCTGTCATTTTGACACTTAAGTAAGGAGTCGTGAGCAGAGCTCGCAAATAACAGTTGACCGTTTCTTGCAGTCACCAAAAAACTGTTTTTTGCGCACCACTTGCGCAAAAAGTCAGACAAGAGCCGTTCACCAGTGTCTCTTGAACGATTTGCAACGAGCGAAGAAAATAAAAGTCTTTTGCATTTGTATGAGTGTATTGTGACGAGTCACATTTTTATGTATATATTTTCTTAGTAATTAGGGTCAGGAAGACGTATGTATATATTGAACATGTAGGGGGGCTTCGCAGTAGAATTAAGAGTTGAGGGACTTCTTGTTTGGTTAATCGTCGGATTAAAAACACTTGAGGTTATTATATTTAAATAGGAATTTATTATCTGTGAACTTTAATGAACCTCTGTGTTACACTTGTAATTAGGAACTAACCCCCGCTGCTTAAGCTTAAGCGAAGCAAGGTTGCCGTCGGCTAGAAGGCTCGGCTTGAGGTGAGTTTTCTAGTCGCGGCAGCAGTGCTGCGCAGTTAGCAGGAACGCAGCTGTTTGGCACAAACATACTCCCCCCCCTTGCAAGGATTGCAAGATTGAGACGGATGGGGGGATCGGAAATTATGCCGGGATGCACGCTGGAGTTATGCCGGACACGATCCCGAGAGCATCCAACCAAATATGGTGTTCTGTGCCACCGGAAGACCATTCTGGCCGGGAACTAATCCTGGTACCAAAAGCTCCTGGTATAGGTCAGCCCCAAGTACCAGGGACACATGCTTCGGACGAAACCAGGTTTCGTCAGAAGGCACAATGTCGGCGAATCGTGCCTGGACGCTCTCCGGGATCGTTTTGGCTGGCGTCCTCATGTTGGTGCCCTCTTCCACCTTTAAAACCGCCTCCCTCATGAAGGTGGCCGCTTTGTTGTGGAGGAACACCGTGCAGGCCTCATCCGCACCGACGCTGGTGACGGACAGACCGAAGCCTTTTGCCAGTGAAGTGCCGATGCGGCTTATCGGACTACACGGGTCCACGAGCGCAGCCACCTTGAACGATTTCTTTCCGTTATTCAGGAAGAGGGAGACGGTAGGCAGGAGCGTTATCCACTTGAACTCCAGCAGCGAGACCAACGAAGTTGACATCGCTGGCCGGGGACTCTCCGCTGGGGTTGTGGTTTCCTCCCTGGATATTTCCAATCGACGCTGGATTGTGGATGGGGTACCGGACGTGGATGCTGCTGGTCGGGTTGTTTCGGAGAGGTGGAGCAGCGTGTGATGATCCCCCTTGCACTTCCGACATTTGTCCTTGCTCCTACAGGTGTCTCCGGAATGCTGATGGGCTAAACAATTTGCGCAGTATTTGTTTATCAACACGGCCCGAAGCCGCTTGTCGCCCGTCAGCCGCAGAAATCGTTTGCATTTTCGCAGTGGATGGATTCCACTGCAAACACGGCAGCGGAATGAATGGACTCCGCGTACCCGACGGGACTCCAGCGCTTGTGCCTTCCTTGGTGCCATTCTGTATAATGGAAAGAAAACAAGACAATATGTACTCAAATTGCACCATGGATTTTGCACAAAATTCGGGCGTACGCGTAAAATATTTAGGAACTAGGAACGGAAGTGTCCATAGGAAGTAGGAGTAATTTAGCGGTGGGTCGCTTTAAAACTCCTTGGCTGGTGAGAACGTCCACCACCCGAACCTTATTGTCCGAGCCAGGATAGGCGGCCTTGACACGACCTAGACGCCACTCCTTGGCTGGAAGGTTATCTTCCTTCACGATAACCATGTCATCAACTTGAAGATCACGGGTTGGGGACTGCCATTTGTTGCGCTTGTGGAGCTCCTTTAAGTACTCTTCTTTCCACCGCTTGCAAAATTGCTGGTTTAAAGCCTTCAAACGTTGCCATCTGTTTATAATAGACGAAGCCAACTCATTTATTTCTGGCTCGGATATGGAAAGAAGAGGGCCCCCCGTGAGGAAATGACCAGGGGTAAGCGCTAGGAGATCGCTAGGATCCTCTGACATGGGTGAGATGGGCCTGGAATTAAGACACGATTCGACCTTGGATAGGAGCGTTGAAAGTTCCTCAAACGTATATTTTGTGGCCGACGTGGATTTGTAGAACAGGGCCTTGAAGCTTTTAACCCCTGCTTCCCAGAGCCCCCCCATGTGCGGTGCACTTGGAGGATTGAAATGCCAGGATAGGCCGAATTGACTGTATTTTGCCAGGACTGCGGCTTTGGAGACTTCTACAAATTCTCGTATCAGTATCTTTGAGGCTCCCACGAAGGTTTTTCCATTATCGGAGTAAACGTGACGGGGACAGCCGCGTCGGGCTGCGAATCTCGATAAGGCTGCAAGAAACCTTTCGGACGTTAAATCACTGGTAGCTTCAAGATGAATCGCTTTTGTACTGAAACATACAAAAACGCACACATACCCCTTAGTAATTAAGCAGGCTCTGCCTGTATAATTATTTATTTCAAAGGGTCCCGCGAAATCCACCCCCGTGTGAGTGAATGGCCTGGAGAAAGTGGCTCTATCAACGGGTAGGTCTCCCATAAGTTGCGTTTGGAGTTTCTTACGGTGAATCACACAAACCTTACAGGAGCTAATCACGGATTTGATTAGAATCTTGAGCTTTGGAATCCAGTATTTGGACCGGACGAGGCGCATCGTTAATTGGTTCCCACCATGAAGCGATATGCGGTGAGTAAATTGCACCAGAAGGCGCGAAAATCGAACTTCATATGGTAGAAGAATCGGATGGCGCTCATCATATGACAAAGCTTCAGAATGACCCAGTCTTCCACATGCTCTCATGATTCCCTTTTGGTCGAGATACGGATTCAGGTTGTGGATGCTGCTTGACCTTGGAATCTGCTTCTTTTGGAGAAGACAGCAGCGCTCTTGGGAGTAACCTGATTGCTGCGTGAGGATTATCAATCTTTCTTGGGAGTCGAACAGTTCCTTGCTGCTAAGCTCACTCGGAAAGGAAAGCGCTTTCCCCCTGCAGCGCTGAGTGAACCTTAGGATGTAGGCCAAGACTCGGAGCGCTCTATGGAAACTCGAAAAACGATCAAGGAAATCGAAATCTGACGGCTTCTGTGTCAAGTTCCATTTGATCGCACGCTGCTCGACCGTGGTATCATGAGCGATCTCGACTGGAGTTGGCCACTGATCTCTGGGCTGAGACAGCCACTCGGGGCCATTCCACCACAAGGCGCTGTTGACCAGCTCGTTGGGTGAGACGCCTCTACTTGCCAAGTCAGCTGGATTTTGCTCGGAGCACACATGAGACCATTTTTTTATGTCAACTGACTGCGTGATTTTTGCCACTCTGTTTGCCACAAACGTGGTCCAGTTACAAGGAGGTTTGCTCAACCATGCCAGCACAATAGTTGAGTCTGTCCAATAGTATGTATCATACTTATTGACAGGTAATTGTGGAAGTAGTGCTGACGCCAATTCTGACAACAAGACTGCTCCACACAGCTCTAATCGTGGAACGGAGATGGTTTTGACTGGAGCCACTCTAGTTTTGGCAGTGACAAGGAACACGGACACGCCATTATGGTTTTCGACACGAGCATACAAGGCAGCGCCATAGGCGCGCTGCGATGCGTCGTAAAACCCATGGAATTCAAGTGCTGATTCGGCACGAAAAGTGATCCATCTTGGAATTCGAATTTTGCTGACATCAGGATACGTCAGGAGAAAATCGTGCCATTTGCGAAGAAGATCAGCAGGCAACGATTCATCCCAATCGAGATTTTGGAGCCAGATCTCTTGAATAAAGATTTTCGCACGAATAATGAAAGGTGCAAGCCACCCTGCGGGATCAAACAGTTTTGCTGTTTGAGAAAGGACTTCCCGCTTAGTGAAACTCTCTTTTGAGAGCATCGGAGCTGGAGTGAAGAAGAACTCATCTGTGGTGGCCTGCCAGCGAATGCCTAAAGTTTTCGCCGTGCTTGCGTCTTCGATTTCCAGGAAATCTTCGCACAATAAGTGAGCCTTTGGGATGTCCCTCAAAACTTCTTTCGAATTTGATGTCCATTTACGGATAGGAAAGCCAGCGCTTTCGAGAGCGGATTGTAGTTCCGCAATGGCTGCTAAGGCTCGTGGCTTGGAATGCGCTCCGGCCAGAACATCATCGACATACATGAAACTTGTGATTATTTCACTTGCCAGCGGATATTTGTTCTTCACATCCTCAGCAAGCTGCTGTAAGACCCGAATGGCAAGGAATGGAGCACAATTGACACCGAAAGTGACTGTATTCAATTCATAATCACAGATATTCTCGTGGTTATCCCGGAAGAGAATTCTTTGGAACGGTGTGTGATCTGAATGGACCAGTATCTGCCGATACATTTTTGTTATGTCGGCATTGAAGACATATCGAAAGAAGCGCCACTTGAGAATTTGTACGGTCAAGTCAGACTGCAGAATGGGCCCCGGATGAAGGATATCATTCAAACTGCGACCGTTCGATGAGGGATTGGAAGCGTTGAACACGACGCGGACCTTTGTCGTGGTGCTGTCGGGTTTGAAAACTGCATGGTGGGGCAGATAGAAATTGGTCACTGCATCGTTCGGGCTGACTTGCCGCATGTGGCCTAAATCCAAATATTCTTGAATGACGGAGTCATATTGCTCCTTGAGGGAAAGGTCTCTCTTTAGACGGCTCTCATTCTTCAGGAATTGAGCCAGTGCCATGGATCTGGAATGACCTACTTTGCAATGAACTTGGTCGCGAAATGGAAGCGTCACCACATATCTCCCCTTTGCGTCTCTCGTGGTCGTTTTGACAAAGTTTTTCTCACAAAAAGAGTCAGATTCTTTAACCGGTCTCGCCGGCAAATCCTCCACCTCCCAAAATTTTGTGAGAAGCTGCTCTAGTCGTGACTCGGAATTAACAGAAACGCGTGTGGAGAAGGACGAGATGGAATTGGGTGTGGTCTTTGAGATCGGGCCGGTTAGTATCCAGCCAAAGACCGTCTCTTGCCCCAACAGACTGCCACACACATTAGGACGAGAAGCACCCTGGAGAATGGACGGAAGGATATCCGCCCCTAAAAGCACATCAATTTGTGCACTTTGAAAAAATAATGGATCTGCCAGTTGCAAGTCTGGTAGATCCTTTAGTAAGGTTTGAGGAATCGAATATGACGGGAGATTTCCCGACAGTTCTGGGAGCACATATGCCGAAACTTCAATTTGAAGTCTGGGCCTTATAGGAGACCCCACAAGGAAATGGCATAGCTTTCGGGGTTGGGCTGCAACCGCTTGATTGAGCCCTGAGACGTTGACTTCAACCCTTTGGAAAGGCAATTTGATTTTGTCAAACAATCTCTTTGAAATGAAAGTGGCTTCTGAGCCTGAATCTATCAGCGCTCTCGCCGTGAACTTAGTGCCCAGATGGATAACAGTTGTTAATGCGGTACCTAGGAGCACACCACGCGTATCAGTTGCAAAATAGTTTTGAACGCAGGGTTGGTTCGAAGTGGACTATA
The DNA here is from genome assembly GCA_018904305.1 of Scaptomyza montana. NCBI lineage: Eukaryota > Metazoa > Arthropoda > Insecta > Diptera > Drosophilidae > Scaptomyza > Scaptomyza montana. Next base: position 104,915 of record JAEIGR010000143.1, read on the forward strand.
TTTGAACTGGATTATTATTTTGCTTTTGAGGAACTGAATTAGCGGTCACTGAAGGAGGGCTGCCCTTATGCAAAAGCGTGTTATGGCGGCCCTTGCACGTGAAGCAATTGTGAGCACTTGTGCAGTCTTTAAGTTGGTGGTTCTTTGCGAAACAATTCCAACATAGACTCCGCTGTTTCACGAGGTTGGCTCTTTCGGTAACTGACATTTTAAGGAACTTCGGACATAAGCGGATTGGGTGGTTTTCTTTGGAACATACATTGCAAGAGTTTACCTTGGAATGTACCTTTGCTTCAAAGGTTTGGAGATTCCTCGACGCTTGAGGCTTGGACGGCCTTGAGTTGGATTGAACGCTGGAACTGGGCTTGACATCCTCGATAGCTTCCAGCGTCCTGTAGCGTTCACCCAGGAAACTATTTAAGTCCTCCCATTTTGGAATTGCCGCTTTATCTGAAAGGGACTGTTCCCACAGAGACAGTGTTCCCTTTGGTAATTTGGAAGAGCACAAGAACACAGTCCCAATTTTTAGTCGATACCTCGGAATGCTCCAGAGCTGTTAGACAACTCTGGATAGTAGTCTGAATCTCTTTCAGGGCGGAACCGGTTTCTACATTAACAGTAGGCAAATTGAACAGGATTTTAAGTTGGCTATTAACCAGAAGCCGCTTATTTTGGAAACGCTCATACAACGCCTGCCACGCAGAGGCAAAACCGTCATGGGTGAGCGGAGACTTCGAAACAATTGCCTTAGCTTCACCCCCAGTTTTGGAATTGAGGTGAAACAATTTTTCGACTGGAGTTAGTCGAGGGTTGTCAATGTAGATAGCCGTAAATAGGTCTCGGAAAGTTGGCCATTTTAAGTAGTCCCCATAGAACACTTCTGTGTCAACAGGTGGGAGACTACAGCCTCGAGAAACAGACGCTATCGGGACTGCGGGCTGCCTATTGATGGAGTTTAGCCTCTCTATTTCTTCGCACAACTGTGCCGTACACCGCTCATATACCGTGTAGCAATTGTCGTACGTTGACGTTAACGCGACAGCATCGCTACTCCCACACCCTTGGCTGAGTGCTCTTGAGCTAGTCTCGAACTCGCTTTCAACCTTTTCCCACAGAACCTTTACGTGGTCGCGACGGACCTGTAATGTGTAGAGGGATGGTTCTGTAGCTGACGGACCATTAATTCGTGACTCGAATTGGATCAGCTTATCGGAAGCGGAGATAAAATCGGCCATTGTCATATTTGCCTTGGAGGCTAGTTTGGTAGCGGCCCGAGTGGCTATCTGCTTCAAACTCGGAATGGGGGGTTTAGCAAGTGGTGTGACGACGCTGGAAAGTTTGGCAATTGGCTTGGATTTGGGTGTAACGGAGGTTTTCTTCACCGGGAGATTTGGTGAAGAAAGCGAACTTCTTGTTGTGCTCTTCACGGACGGAACGTTCAGCTGTTTTTTCTCTCCTTGACCTGGCCCTATCGGCATTATCTGTCCTCAACAAAAAATAATTAACTCTGTTTTATGAGTTGGAACAGGTGACAAGCAAGGAAACAAATTCTGGGATTTGTGGGAATATTTATTGTAGTCAGGATTAACCACAATAAAATACTATCGAAAAAAATATTTGTAAAAGAATATTTACAAATATAGCCCCGCTAGATGGACTTACGAATAACTTGTAAAAGAATATTTATAAATTATTCGGATATTCCACTAGCTTGGAATGAAATGGAATCGGATCAGAGAATATTAAATTGTAAAAGAATATTTACAATTTTACCCGATAACAGACTTAAAATAATTTATAAAAGAATATTTATAAATTATTCTGGAATCTTCCACTCGGAACGAAATGGAAAACAGAACAAAGAAATGAAAATTGTCAAAGGATATTTACAATTTTACCCGATAACAGACTTAAAATAATTTATAAAAGAATATTTATAAATTATTCTGGAATATTCCACCCGGAACGGAATGGAAAACGGAACAAAGAAATGAAAATTGTAAAAGAATATTTACAATTTCCCCCCGCTAACGGAACTAAAATAATTTATAAAAGAATATTTATAAATTATTTGGAATATTCCACCCGGAACGGAATAGAAAACGGAACAAAGAAATGAAAATTGTAAAAGGATATTTACAACTTCCCCCCGTTAACGGACTTAAAATAATTTACAAAAGAATATTTATAAATTATTGGAATCTTCCGCCCGGAACGGAATGGAATCGCAACAGAGAACAATTGCGAACGGAAAAAAAACAGAACGGAAAATAAGAAATTAATTATAGATTATAATTAATACTTTTAAATTAATTTAAGTGTCGGACTTTGGCGATCACGATGTATTGCATTACACACTTTTGCGCTTAAAGCGCTTCAAGCGCTTCTATGACAAAGAAATCGTTGTTACCTTTACCAGTTCACCAGAGCGGAACTAGCAAAGCTTACATATGCATGTATTTGTTTATAATGAGCTGTTGTAGTTTATGCCGGCAAAAAATAAATTTTTTATTAAATTTTAATCTCTTTGTGTGCTCGGCCAGTGTTTTGTTTTATGTTTTTTAGTAGATGTTATATAGCACTTGTATTTTGTTTAAGTTATGGAGTGCCGGCGACTTGACAGGTGCTGGAAATAATTCACCTGCAAGTGCGGCGCTTACTGCGTTTATGTGTATATTTAATTATTGTGTGTTATGTTTGCATATGTAATGTGGAACATGGAATATATGCGGAATATATGTAATAAAGCAATTTATGTAGAAATGCTATGTGTTCTGTATGAATTTATGTACATACACACATACATGCACGTACGCTTGCGCGCTTAAAACTGCCGATCAACTGCTGGCGATTTTTTTTTTGTGTAAATATGTATGTATGTATGTCGGATGCATAAATGTATAAAGCAAAACGGATCTCAGCTGCGCGCAGGTATGTATGTACGTATGTACATACATATAGGAAATTATTTAAATAGCGCAGACAGACTTTGGCCTATTTTGTTCAGCCGCTCGGAATATTGTTTTATGCGGTCTAACGAAGACAGCGGAACACAAAAGGAATGCTTTTCCTTTTCACTTGACAAAAAAACTTTGGCGGACAGAACAAATATGGCGGATTGTATGGTTATGTACTTGTGTGTGTTATACTTAACTTTTGGTTTTCTACTGTTGCCGAAAACTATATTGAATTCCTTAAATATCCGGCTCGAAGGACCATGAACATGTAGGGGGGCTTCGCAGTAGAATTAAGAGTTGAGGGACTTCTTGTTTGGTTAATCGTCGGATTAAAAACACTTGAGGTTATTATATTTAAATAGGAATTTATTATCTGTGAACTTTAATGAACCTCTGTGTTACACTTGTAATTAGGAACTAACCCCCGCTGCTTAAGCTTAAGCGAAGCAAGGTTGCCGTCGGCTAGAAGGCTCGGCTTGAGGTGAGTTTTCTAGTCGCGGCAGCAGTGCTGCGCAGTTAGCAGGAACGCAGCTGTTTGGCACAAACATATATTTTCTTAGTAATTAGCATTAAGGGTCATGAAGACATTTGTATATATTTTCTTGTTTTAGGTCTAAGGGTCATGAAGACATATGTAGATATTTTCTCGTTCTAGGTCTAGGGGTCATGGAGACTTACATTTTTTGACATATCATTAGTAGAATTAAGTGTTATAGTATTATGAAGTCACACATGTTCTAAGTGTGATTTCACCCTTTCATCGTCATCAATTTGAGTGGCTGTTTAAGTTAAGCTAAGTTACCGACGGCAGCGGAGCAGCAGAGAGGGCACGAGCCAACAGCAGAGAGAGAAAACATCGGCAGCAGAGAAGAATAATAAGAACAGCAGCAGAGGCCTGGCGCGCATACCAAACGCCGGCAGCAGAAAAGAATAATAAGAACGAGCCTAGCCAACGCCGCAGCAGAGGCCTGGCACGAGCCGAAAGCGTGAAAAGAAAAGGAATTTAAAGATGCGCAATTGGCAACGAGCAGAGGAACCCAGAACATAGAGCCAGGCAAGGACAAGACACCAACGTAGCCAAGGATTCCCTCGACGACAAACACACAGGCCGTCAAGGAAACAACACAACAAATTTGCACACGAGGAGTCAGGGTAAGCGACGCTGCGGTGGCCAAATATTCTTTTGTAAGACTAGTTTGGTGCGAGTAGGCAGGTTACATAGGGTAGCATTCGTAAGCAATAAAAGAGAATAACATTATAACGAAATGAAAGTGGAACGAGGTGCTATGAATTGGTGAACTGAAAGTTACAAAGATTCCGGAAATCAGTGCAAAGTGCGAACGGCCCGTGTGGTAGCCCACCGTTTGAGACTCCGTTGGCAGGTCGCTTGGTTAATACCGCGCCGGCCCGCGCACTCTCAAACGGCGCATGCCTGTCTCCGAACTTGGTGCAGCCTAGGTAATACCAGGGGCATTCGAGCCGGAGCAGTCAGGGGTTTTTACACTGCCAGAAGGCGTTGTCACTCACCACCGGAAGAACCGGTGTCGTTTTCAGGTTTGTCCCGTTCTACGACACACGCCAAGACCTTTTCTAAACGCGGCGTTTTTCTTATATCCACAATCCAACAGTCCCGGCACTATACAAATTTCTTTTAGGGTGGCCCTGGAGGGACTGAGCTACCTCAGCCTTTGAAAAGCTACCTTACAAGTGGCGTCCGAGCAGGGACTCTGGGATTTTTAGTTAACTAGATTTTGGAAGGATTACGTCGAAATAGTGTAAAGAGCTAGAGTGAAGAAAAGGGTGGTGATTTTTAATTAGGGATTTCAGTCGTGGTGGTCCTACAGGGGTGCGCGCATAACGGCAATAAGCCACGGTCCGACTGGGCTGTCGGCATAGCGTGGTTGCGAAAGGCGCTTATATGTAAATGCGCACTAATGTTCAATTTTTTTGTCTGCTGTCGTTTTGGGTTATGCAGCTGCACACGCCGGCACGTAGGTACAGTTTTAAGTATTACGCATTTACATCAGTGATGGGCACACACAAATATTGTCACAGTTTTCACACGCACACAAACACAATTTGCGTGCGCTGCTGCGAAAAAAACGAAGTGTAAAAAGCAGATTCGCAATTATATGTCGACCCAAACATAGAATGCAATTTATATATTTGATCTTTTATTTTTGGGTATTGGTCTTCATTAATTGTTTTCCAAAAATTAACGCCAGATAGCAAAGGAATAGAATAATCTTGTCTCATTTTTTTTAATTCCGTTTGTAGCTCAGGGTCTTGGTTTTCAATTTCACAAATTAAGGGAGACTCATACAAATTTATTATTTTCTTTATTTTATCAAAATCTTTAAATCGCATTTCAAAGTCAGTAAATAAGTTTTTGAGAATTAAACTGTACTCTAATTTTTTATCAAATGCTTTGAACTGAGTAAATACTATTGTTGTGTTTTTAAAATTTTGAATATTGTCGTTCTCCATTTGGCTAATAAGAATTTTAAGTTTTCTGCCGAAATATTGTACTATTGTTAATAATTTTGAAATAAGTTTGTGTTTGCCCTGGAGCTCTAAATTTAGCTCATTAAATATCCCTGTTATGTCGCATAAAAAAGCAAGGTCATATAAATAATTTTTATTTTTTAATTTATTAACGAAATCTCCTCCATCTGCCTTCAAATTCTGTTCGAAGAACATGGTTATTTCATTTCTAAGATCGAAAAGCCGCTGAAGGCTTTTACCTCTACTTAACCATCGAACCTCAGTAAACAATAAGACATCACCGTAGTCTGCTTTTAGTTCGTCGAGAAGCGTTTTAAATTTACGGTGGTTCAAGGAATTATGACCACCCTTAATCTTATTTATTATTTTAATGGATATATCCATTGCTTCTTTTAAATATTCCCCTTTAGCAAATAGCGCCTGTTGATGAATGATACAGTGAAAGGTGGGTATATTAAAATTGTTTTTTAATAAATGACCAACTAAGCCATTTTTTGTACCAACCATCACCCTTGCCCCATCTGTACATAATCCGGCAAATTTCTCTCTACCCACAAGACTAAAAACTCTTGAAACTAAAACGTTGTATAAAATTTCGCCGGTGACATTACTATGCAATGCAACGACGTCTAAGATTTCCTCAAAAGTATTAAGTTCTCTATCAACAGTTTTGACACATATGATTAGTTGACAAATGCTATTCATGTCCGTACTTTCGTCCAAACTAATAGAAAAATATTTGCAATTTTGTAATCTAGTTTTCATCTCCATGTAGATGAAATTACTGATACCTTCAGTCCTACGTGTCACTGTTCGTCGAGATAAAGGAATTTTTTTCAGAGTTTCCAGTACATCTTGCCCTTTGCTACCAAAACATTTCCAAACGACTGAAGACATTTGTAAAAATAGCTGACAATTCTCTAACGGACAACATTGTTTTGCTAAAGCTAATGCAACTTCGTATGATGCTTTTTTGCAAGACAAGTTAATCTGTTGTGCATCATTATCATTATCATCATTATTATTATCATCATTATCATCATTATCATTATCATCATTATCATCATTATTATAATCATTATTATTATAATCATTATTATTATCATCATTATTATTATCATCATTATAATCATTATTATTATCATCATTATCATCATTATCATCATTATCATCATTATAATCATTATTATTATCATCATTATCATTATCATCATAAATATCAATAACAACATTTTTATCAATATCATTATCAATATCTTCAACAGCAATGAAACGCAGAAAATATTCCGCTTGCAATTGCAAAATAATTAAATTTCTCTGCTCTCCTGTATAAATCTGATATGCCTCGTGGCAAAAGGAAAAATGCCGTTTTAAATAAAATGTAATATTGCGACAAGCTATAAAATTGCAAATCAAGCATTGCGCTTTGCCATCCTCATTTTCTATAAAGAAAAATTCATTCTCCCATTCGGGCATAAACATTTTGGAGCGAACTGTAAAAAATGTGTTTTTTTCTAATGCGCTGCGTGGTGCTTGCCTGTCAATAGTTCGCCTTCAACTAAAAGTACAATGTTAAGTCTAATGCGTGCTCTAATGCATGCTTCGGCACGACAACCGACGACGAACGAACAATCGTGTTTTAAAAATGCTTATAGCGTACGTGTGATTTGTGCAGTGGAGCGAAAAACCTAAAGTTACACGGTGCACATGTTGGTGTGAATTGTTGGGGCGCTTCGCCATACACGGGCCAACATGTTTATAAACTTCATTTTTCTGTGAGTGTTGAGTAGAAAGATGAGCGATACAAGTGCGGAATTGTTTATTAGTGATTTATTTCTGTGGAGAAGAAAGAAAAAGAAACAAAGAAAAAGGAAATGGATGAACGAATCAAAGAATCGTCGAAGGACGATATTCCATCCAATTGAGTTTCTTCTAATCTAATGTTATATTTGGCTCATAATTTTGGAAATTTCCGAAGTTCGTTCCACGCTTTAGTTTTCTGCAGTCTGTTTTCATAATCATCGTTTTTACCTTCCACAATGATGGTTGGTTTTTAAGCGCTTCTATAAAATCTTCGACAAAATTTTTGCTATGCGACGCCATGTTCACCCTATTAAAATTCTTATAAAACTGACGAATTGTTGTAGTGCAAGCCATACACGATGAGCATGTTGGTAAACAAACAAAAACTAGCCCATAACGGCAAACATGTTGGGCAGCAAGTGCGTGGTAATCGAACAAATTCGTAAACCGTGCACATGTTGGCGCCCAACACGGTGATTTTCCCCAACTCCAACAAATCACACCAACATGTTCACCGTGTATGCCTAGCTTAACTCACGAGGCAGCGTCAGCGCGAAGCCAGCGCGCTGCCTCGTGTGAGTTAGAAATATTTTCGACGTCGACGTCTGCCCATCACTGATTTACATACAGCGTGCGCAGTTTCGGTTTCTTGTCGAGTTTTGGTTTTGTTGGTTACATGCACACATGTGTATTAGGTTTTTAAATGCTGGCACATGGGCACAGTTTTGCAAACACTGATGTACCCACAGACGCAGGTGTACAGTTTGACAAGCAATGGTCCAGGTTTTGTTTTGCACGCTGGTGCATGCACTTTTTTCAGATTGCCCAGCTTTTCAGGCGCAGATAAAAACCGGCACTTGGGAACAGTTTTTCAAACACTGATGTACCCACAGACGCATGTGTACAGTTTGACAAGTACTGGTCCTGGTTTTGTTTTGCACGCTGGTGCATGCACTTTTTGCAGATTACCCAGCTTTTCAGGCGCAGATAAATACTCAAACACGTGGGCACAGTTTGAGAGGCATGGCTCGAAAATTTTGTTCGTTTCCGGTTTGCACAAGGTGCTAGGTTGTACAGGCAATTTTTTCAGGGGTAAAGGGTAGAGGCCCGCGGGAGTTACGACGAGGAGCAGAAAGAGCGAGCAGGAGAGAGGTTTTGTGGGCATCGCATCCACGAATGTCGAGCGAGAGAGAGGCTGGCAGCGCAGCGCTCGTGAACTCTCGGCTACGATCGTCGGCATTACAAAAAAAAAAAATAAAAAAAATCCCCATAAATTGAGCTGCACGACACAACCAGAGCGCAGTCGACCCAGAGTCATCCAACAGTGAACATCGTGTAAAAAATATTATTTCGAGATTTATTAACAACAGGGGGGGCAACCAGAACCAGACACAGGATACCACTAGTATACACCAAGGATACTAGGACAAAGCACAGGATACCACTAGTATACATCAAGGATACTAACACACTAGGACAAGGCACAGGATACCACTTGTATACAACAAGGATACTAGAACACTAGGACAAGGCACAGGATACCACTAGTATACAACAAGGATACTAGCAAACCAGGACAAGGCACAGGACATCCCTAGTATACAACAAGCAAAGCACAGGATTCAGGACACGAAGCAAAGGCTACGTATAGAAGCATGGTTGGAGTAGCGTGGATCTCGTACCGGCGCAAGGCAGAGCTGGAAGCTCTTGCTGACGAGTTCGGGTTTGAACGTGAAGGCACCGTGGAGGAACTCCGAGGCCGCATGTCTGCCTTTGTGAGCCGCAGGGGTCACTCGACTACCATCCAGGCTAGCTTAGAAGAACTGGAGGCCACCTTTGGAAGAGCACGGACGCCCGACCCTAAGTCAGAAGCCCAACAGCGATCGCGGAGCCCATCGCCTACTATGAGTGGAAACGAAGACCAAGCAGAGGGACTCACACCAGGAGACCCAGCTAGCCCAGGTATGCAGTACCTAAGCATACCGGTGCCTGGCCAACAGCAGCGCGGGGTACGAGCAAACGAAAGGGGCATGCTACAGAACCAACGCGACGTCTCCGCAGCTAGGGGCGTAGAGCGCATGCAACGCTGGGGCGTCACTTTTGACGGCGCTACCGATCCCTTGCGATTCATCGAGCGTTTGGAGGAACGAGCAGTATCACACCGAGTTGACACCCGAAGCTTGGCCCAAGGAGTACCAGAACTGCTGAAGGGTACCGCCGAGGACTGGTTCCGCACGAGTCACCTGCAGGGTGAGCCATGAAGCGTGTTCCGTAGGGAATTCTAGGATTTCTTCCTACCCCCGCGGTACTACCAGAGACTGGAGGACGAGATCAGGATGCGCTACCAGAGGCAAGATGAGGGATACAAGCAGTATCTGGTGGACATCCGCCTCATGATGAACCGCGCCGGGTACTCGGAAGCGCAGGAATTAGAGCGAGTGTACGAAAACCTTCTTCCAGAATACCAGTTGTACGTGCGACGCATGGATTTCCGCACCTTCAAGCAACTAACGCAGCTGGTGATCAACTTCGAAGTCACCCGGGAACGAGAGCAGCAACGTCAGGCTAGGAACCAGACTGGATCAGCAGCCGGGCCAAAGCGGGAAACTGGAGCAACAAGCTCCAAGCCTGGCGCCCAGTGGACAGCATCGCTGTCGACAGTGGTCCCAAACGAGGGAAATAATGGAGGTTAGCAAAACAATGCTAACAGCGAGCAACCGGTGGACACGCGCAATGCGTGCCGCAACTGCGGAGTACATGGACACTTTGCCCGAGAATGTCGTGGAACTCGCATTCTATTCTGCTGGAATTGTGGTCGCCGAGGAGTGAGGGCCATCGACTGTTACCAGGCCAAGGAGACGGGATACGCCAGCGCCTTTCATCAAACACAGGACAGATGGGAGGGCAGACGAGCGAGTCCTGGGACTAGCGGGTGTCATCCGTCCATGGGATGGCCGGCTTGTCGCCGAGACAAGCATCGAGGCTGAGGTGATGGTAGCTACGCTCGACACGGGGGCCACGCGTAGTTTCCTCAGCGAGCAGAAGGCGCGGCTCATTGAGACCCTGGCTAACAGAAGAACAGTAAGGACGATAATAGCTCTGGCAAATGGGACAAGGATGCAGCTAACACGAGCAATTCAAGCAGAAGTACAACTCGGTCAATCACGGGCTAGCATTCTGATGCTAGTATTACCATCGGCGCTCGACGATGTGTTGCTCGGCTTGGATTTTTTTGGCGCCATAGATGCCAAGCTACAGGTAGGTTATTTGCTAATCCCATTGAGCAGATCAAATTCCAAAGCCACGGAGTATCGTCTTCCGACTGACCGACGACCCGAGAATACCATCAGCCGGGACTCGGGCAATGGCAATCCAAGAGGAAGCGATGTCTCTCAGCGGGCGGCGCAGCAAGCTATTGGCCCAACGAAAACCCCCAAGGACAACGCCTGCATCCGCGAGGCGGTTGTCACAACAGCAGAGGAGACAAAGACGAGCAAGACCGGCGCCTGCATCCGCGAGGCGACCGACAAACAGGGAACAACAGAGGCAACGAAAACCAGCAAGGGCGACGGTTACATCCGCAAGGCGGTTGTCAAACCAACAAAGACAACGGGGCTAAGCAAGAATGGCGCCTGCATCCGCGAGGCGACCAACACTACGACAGACGAGCCAGCCACAACAAACCAGACTCGAGATGATACCAGCACCAGCAAGACTTGGGGAGGTGTTCTTGGCCCAGCACTGCCGAGAGCTACCCAAAGGAACCCGTTTCGCAGCGAATCAGGAGACCAGAAGACCGAAGCGGAACTAGTATCACTTGCGATACTAGCCAGCGTCACAGACGCAACTTTAGCAGAAGGAAGTGCAAGCCCAGCAGAGCCAATAGCACCATGGGTACAGGAATTTCTGGACAAAGAACTGGCAAAATTCGACGGAATGACCGGCGTGTCCAACATCACGGAGCATGTGATAGTGATGCGCGACGATCGCCCGATCAAACAGCGATACTATCCGCGAAATCCAGCAATGCAAGCAATCATCCATGCGCAAGTGAACGAGCTGTTAAGGGATAGATGCATCGAGCCTTCCAAAAGCCCGCACAGTGCCCCGATTGTGTTGGTGGGCAAGAAGAATGGAGAAACTCTCATGTGTTTGGACTTTCGCCAACTCAACGCAAGATCAGTACCGGATGCATACCCCCTGCCGAGGATAAATTCCACCTTAGAGAGGTTGCGGAACGCTAAGTATATTAGCACACTGGACTTAAAAAGCGGGTATTTGCAGATACCCATGGCCAAGGCAAGTCGGGAATGCACCGCGTTCACCGTACCAGGACGAGGGCTTTTCCAATGGCGAGTCATGCCATTTGGACTTCACTCGGCACCCGCCACATTCCAGCGAGCACTCGACAGCCTCATCGGTGTGGACATGGAACCACACGCATTCGCATATCTCGATGATATCATCATTATCGGGACGTCACTGGAGGAACACGTCGAGAACCTCAGAGAAGTATTGAAGCGCTTAAGACAAGCGAACCTCAGACTCAACCGGAAGAAGTGCCTGTTCTTCAAGCGCAGAAGGGATCCATACCGATACTGAGAAGGTATCTGCGGTACAGCAGCTCGCAGATCCAGCCTGTGCACGAGAACTTAGAAGATGTCTGGGTCTTGCCCCTTGGTACCGGCGATTTGTTCCAAATTTCGCAACCGTGGTACAACCGATGTCGCAGCTACTTCGAAAAGGCAGAAAATGGGCGTGGGAAATACAACAACACCAGGCGTTTACAAGACTCAAAGAGCTACTAACCGAGGCACCCGTCCTCGCGTGCCCAGATTTTACTCGTAAGTTTTCTTTACAGACTGACGCTAGTGATTTTGGGCTCAGAGGAGTACTAACCCAGCAGAAAACCGACGGCGAGAGGGTCATTGCTTACGTGAGTCGGAGACTATCGAGGGCCGAGGAGAATTACTCCGCCACTGAAAAAGAATGCTTAGCGATCATCTGGGCTATCAGGAAACTACGTTGCTACTTGGAAGGATACAGGTTTGACGTCGTGACGGACCACTTAGCCCTCAAGTGGCTCAACACTATTGAAAACCCCACGGGACGAATCGCACGATGGTCACTGGAACTCCAACAGTTCCAATTCGACGTTCACTACCGGAAAGGGGGACAAAACGTTGTCGCAGACGCTTTGTCACGACAGCCGCTCGAGACCGTACAAACAGTCATCGAGGAACAGAGCACATGCGCATGGATACGACGACGCACACAGGAGATCCAAGAACAACAAGAGAAGTACCCCGATTATACCCTGGAGAACGGGCAATTGTATCGGAACTTAGGGCAACGACCCCTGGAGGAAGATTTCATACCATGGAAACTATGCGTGGGCAAGGAACAGCGGCAACGGGTGTTACAAGAATGCCACGACCAACCAAGCGCGGGACAGATACTATTGGCCGGGGATCTTCAGAGACGTAGCACGCTATGTAAGGAAATGTGCTGCGTGCCAAAAATTCAAGGCACAACAAGCTAAACCAGCAGGGAAGATGCTAACACGACAGGCAAGCGAGCCTTTCGCTACCATCTGCGCCGATTTCCAAGTGGGTGGAACTGATACCTCTACGCCGGGCCACTGCAACATACTTGGAAAAAGCTTTTCGGGACAGGATTCTCAGCCGATTTGGGATACCACGAAAGTTCGTCTGCGACAACGGGACTCAATTTACAAGTCGGTCATTTAAGGCGTTTTGTAAACGGGCCGGTTTGGTACTGGAGCACACTGCGCCATACAATCCACAACAAAACCCGACAGAAAGAGCGAACCGGACGATCAAGACGATGATTGCCCAATGCATCGAGGGGTCACATAGCACCTGGGACACCCTACTACCAGAGATCTCATTGGCCATCAACAGCAGCGTGTCTGATACAACAGGATTCAGTCCGGCGTTCCTGGTTCAAGGACGGGAACCGAGACTGCCAGGAGCGTTGTACGACGAAGTTACCCCCGAATCTGGAACAATCGCTACCGATCCCGAAACAAAGGCGAAGCAGCTATGCGATATCTTCCAGGCAGCAAGGGATAACACACAGCGAGCATCGGTAGAACAGGGTCGTCATTACAACTTGCGACGACGCGATTGGAGACCAGCCATCGGTGATTTGGTACTGGTAAAGCAGCATGTGCTATCAAAAGCTAACGACGGATTTGCTGCCAAGCTAGCCCCACGCTACGAGGGCCCACATAAGGTTACTAAGTTCACTTCTCCTAACATAGTCAGAGTTTGCCACACGGAGACCGGCCAACGGCGCACCGCCGGAGTAGCCGATCTGAAAGCCTTCCAGCAACACGACGACGAGGAACAGCAGGACAACGAAGACGGCGAGCATCCGCTCGACCCAGCACAGACAACCAGCAAGGAATAACAAGTAAACTAAGGGCCGCTCACAAGGCGGATAAGTCTAACATAGTTTATAAGATTTGTCAGTAGCAATTATACGTTTTATTATTTCCAAGTTTAAAATCGCACCAGACTATTGTCCTGTAGAGCATAGTTTGTCTATAGTCCCAGGGATATAACCTCGTTTATATCCCACAGCCCCTAGCAAGCCATGGACGACCACATCGTAAAAGAAAACGAGCCAGGAGAGCTGCGGCGACAGTGGGCAGCAGAACGCGAAAATGATTGGGGCTGGGTTCCCCAATATCAACGCCGGTTTGAGGGATTCGAAGAAGAGGGGAACGAGGCCGAACCCGCCCGAGGTTTGTCGCAGTTCGACGACGCCAGCCCAGAGCTGTGGCCGGATACACCTAGTGCGATGCAAATGTACCTATTCCCTGAACCTGATTCATGGCTGATGCCGGAACTCGGCGAGAGAATAGAGAGGTTGGCCCGACTGGCGGTGGTCAGTGACGAGCTAGGACTGTCGACAACACAAACAGCTGGGGCGCCGAACAATGCAGCCTGTGTGCCCGTAGGACAGCCAGCACAAGATGAAAGCGAGGAGCTAAATTTGCCATTTGGAAGCAGCGATATCCAAAACCTGCTAGGACCAGACGTGGACATCAAAGCCCTGACGGCGGCGGTACTACAGGAGAAGGAAAAGTGGGTCGTAGCACCGATCGAATGGCGAGCGGATACACCACTCCGGCTCATTCCTCCGACGCTTCTGGAATTGATTAATACCAGCCAGCGGCAAGGCAGATGGCGACGACGATTTGCTATGGAGCTAACAGAAGGCCTCTTCCGGGTCACAATCGCCCCGGCCGGAGGAGTTTCCATCCGCTTTCGCCCTCGTGAAGTAATGGGGGGGGGTGTGACGAGTTACATTTTATGTATATATTTTCTTAGTAATTAGCAATAAGGGTCATGAAGACATTTGTATATATTTTCTTGTTTTAGGTCTAAGGGTCATGAAGACATATGTAGATATTTTCTCGTTCTAGGTCTAGGGGTCATGGAGACTTACATTTTTTGACATATCATTAGTAGAATTAAGTGTTATAGTATTATGAAGTCACACATGTTCTAAGTGTGATTTCACCCTTTCATCGTCATCAATTTGAGTGGCTGTTTAAGTTAAGCTAAGTTACCGACGGCAGCGGAGCAGCAGAGAGGGCACGAGCCAACAGCAGAGAGAGAAAACATCGGCAGCAGAGAAGAATAATAAGAACAGCAGCAGAGGCCTGGCGCGCATACCAAACGCCGGCAGCAGAGAAGAATAATAAGAACGAGCCTAGCCAACGCCGCAGCAGAGGCCTGGCACGAGCCGAAAGCGTGGGCAGCGACGCCCGCAACTGCCAGCGCAGCCGAGAGCGAAGGGCTACGATCGCCTCAACGAGCAAACGCCGAAATTAGTTACGCTGGGGCCAAGCAAGGGTCAAGTCGCGATCGCTGCGGAAAAGAAAAGGAATTTAAAGATGCGCAATTGGCAACGAGCAGAGGAACCCAGAACATAGAGCCAGGCAAGGACAAGACACCAACGCAGCCAAGGATTCCCTCGACGACAAACACACAGGCCGCCAAGGAAACAACACAACAAATTTGCACACGAGGAGTCAGGGTAAGCGACGCTGCGGTGACCAAATATTCTTTTGTAAGAATAGTTTGGTGCGAGTAGGCAGGTTACATAGGGTAGCATTCGTAAGCAATAAAAGAGAATAACATTTAGGGTATTCAGTAGCTATGCTATGTGCGTAAAGTGTTTTATATAACACAGTGTAGCTAGTGAGTGCACTTTTTACGTTTCTTTTGTCGTATTTGTGCTAAGTCAGCTGTTTGCCAGTTCGATGAAAATACAATCGATAGGTAAATTGAGTTGAGAAATTGTTGCTGAAAGTAATAAAATAAAAGAAAAAAGTTTTTTATATTAAATATGCCAAGAGAAGGAGTGAAAAATATAATAATTAAGCGGAAGGTCGATTTAGCCCTACTGGAGTTGGAGATAATCGATGGTACGGCTGAAGCTATGCCAAAAACATTAAAAAACAACCTAAGCTTTTGCAAAATTTCAGATGATAATCATGTTGCGCACGATGAAATGATGGACGAGTTCATTGAGGAGCTCTCAATAATATCATCGTCTCGTCGGGGAACAAATTATCATGTTCCCAAATCTTTTATTTGGCGAACAAAAGTTTTGCCGCATTTTAATGACGAGCGATTTCTCCAGATGCTGCGGGTCACAAAAATGGAGTTTAAGTCTATTGTTGAGCTTGTGCGCCATGATGATTGCTTCAAACCATCGATATTCCGGTCCCAAATGACGGTTGAGCATCAGGTTGCAATTGTGTTGTTCCGCTTGGGGTCATCAGGGGAAGCAGCCTCAATCAAGAAAATTGCAACATTGTTTGGAATAGGAGATGGTGGAACAATCGGCATGATAACAGACCGAGTTTTCGGTGCAATTATCAGAAAGTTGCCGCAACTTATCTGTTGGCCAAGTGCAGCAGAACGAAAAAAACTTGCACTAGAAACTATGGACGAGTTGCCATATTGTATAGGGTACATCGATGGTACAGAGATTAAACTTGCGAGGACACCACGAGTGGACCACGAAGTTTATTTTTCTAGGAAAAGAATTTACGCGATCAAGATGCAAGTTGTGTGTGATCACCATTTGCGGATAAGAAATGCTGTTGTTGGTAGTCCGGGCAGCTATCATGACGCAAAAATATTCCGGAAGAGCGCACTTTTTAAGGAGCATGACAAATATTTGTCCGGGGAGGAGTGGATTGCCGGAGACTCTGCGTATCCATTGTCAAAATTCGTTGTTACGCCCTATCGGTGCAACGCAACATCCGCTGATCCCACAATCCAAAAAATTTTCAATGCGCTGCATAGCCAGTATCGCGTAAGAGTAGAAAATTGTTTTGGATTGCTTAAGGGAAAGTTTGCGAGCTTGAAGGAAATGCGAATAAACATGCGCAACAAAAATAGCCATTCTCTATTGTGCAAATGGGTGCTTGTTTGCTGCGCACTGCATAATTTTTTGCTGAATTTAAAAATTGAAAATGATTCTGATGATGATTTCGATGATGACGAATACGCCTCCAATGAGTTCAATTTAAATTCTGGAACTACACCGGAGGAAAAACGGCAAGCAATTGCCAATTTTATAATAAATAATCAAAAAACTTTTTTATCATTCAGAAAATAAATGTTTTGTATTTATTTCAACACTTAAGCGTTCTTATATTTTAATTCTAGCTCTAATTTTTGCATTCTCTCTTCTATTTCCAGCTGTAACTTTTTGAATTTAAAATCATTTCGTACTTTCTCTTCCTCTATACTTGATCTTTTTGTTCCAGCTTCAGTTTTTCATGTTCCAAATGTAATAACTGTTCGTCTTTTTCCTTCTGCATACTGATTTTTGTTTCTTCTAAACCAAATTTTTTTCTTCCAAACCAATTTTTTTTTCATCCAAACCAAATTTTTTTTCTTCCAATTTAAACTTTGGTTGTTCGCACTTATCCACCAATGTCACATCCTGATCTGATGATAGTTGGCCGGAGTTATCCACATCCAAATCAAACACATCAGAACCAGCCATTGTGTCATATTCCATGACGGCAACTTCTCTTGTTTTATTAAATATATCCGTCAGCATTTCAAAGTGGGGACATATCTTGATAACTTTTTCTGAAATAAATCATTTATGTAATATTTATGTATGTTGTAAAATTTACCCTGTACTGTGCTAACGCCATCGTCATCTTCAACTCCAGCGCCTGTTGACTCAAGAAATGCATTTGCCTTAACATGCAGTGTCTTAAGGTGTTGCATTTTGCTTCTTGCCAAATTCCGCTTGGTATCTATCTTCAAATCATCAAGCATTTTGCTATAATAAGCTCTTGCTGATGGTTTCTATGATAAAAAAACATATTTATAAATGTATGTACTATGTACAATGCATTTTTACGTGCAACCTTACCTCAAAATTCGTATGCGATTGAACATACACAATCATTTTCCACACATCATCTTCGCTCCAGCGTTTTATTTCATTATCCCGCACTCTTTTTGCTTTTGTCGCTTCTGCCACTGTTAAAAACATCAGTTTAGTCTTCTAAATTAATAAATTATCAAATTTACTTACTTTTACAGCCAAAACTCGCCTAGTGTGACCTAATTTCACTAATTCAATAATCTCGAAAGCAGCTGTTTTTATAAATAGTCTGGCAACCACTCAATAACACATATAGTACAATAGTAGCAAACATACCCAGGGGCATGTTTGCTGTGTTAAAAATGCTTCTGTGTGTTTGTTGTAAAGCTTTCATATAACACTTTAGCACTTTAAGGTCCGTATCCAGTACAGCGAAAAAAAATTTTTTCATACAAAATCGTCGCAGCAGGAATTGTTTTTTTTTTGGCTGCGTGTGTTCTCGGTATCCAGTAACGTAGCAAAAATACTAAACTGCTTATCGATAGTATCGATGTATTTAATATGTACACACTAGCGCTGGGCGCAGGAAATACCAAATCATATATCTTTTTGTGCCCAGGCCAGCAAACGCATTTTGTAAAACGTTTATAAAAACTTATAAATAATAATGGAAAGAAAAACCAAAAAACGGGTGGTAAATTTTAGTCACGAGGGGAAGATTCTGCTTATTAAATCAGTCGAGTCGCGACCATGCCTTTGGAGGCTGACAGACAAAAAACATTTTGATTTTGTTACGGTGAGACAGGCATGGGAAAGTATTGGCAATGAGTTGGATAAAGATCGTAAGTTAACATATTATATGTCATTAAATATATTAATAATCAAAAATATGTTTGTTAGCGAATGAGTGCAAGAGCGCTTGGACGTCGCTGCGTGACAGCTTGCGATACCAGCGCAGTAAGCTCGCCAAAAGCGGAAGTGCTGGAGGCATCCAATCGGAGTCGCCAAAAATAGGCGATTGTGTGGACTGACAATATGCTGATCACATGGCTTTTCTTCCAGTCCTATCGCATGAGAGACGGTAAGTGTATATTCATAGATTACGCATTTTTTCAAACATCTGATTAACATATTTTACAGTACACAAACCAGCTGCGTATCGTTTGTGGACAGCCCGAAATGCAGCCCAGACGCTTTATCCGCGGCAGAAGATACAGGAGCAGTCGATGATGAAGCCGAAACAAGCATGTCGTCTTGTTATTCATATGTGAGTACCTTATAACTTGTACAAATATTAAAAACAAATAACAAAAAGTTGTATTTGCAGCAAACCAATTCTGCAAAAAAACGTCGATTGGACAGCGACCAGACTAAGAGTTCGGAGACCATTGCTAACATGTTTAAAGAAGCTCTAAGTGTTGCCAAAATTACCCGGAATATCTTGCCCTACTGGAACGAGCTATTAAATAAGCTTCCAAGCAATGTAGCAACAGAAACCGAGGTGGAGATTACAAATATTATTTATCAAAAATTACAAGAATACCCTGGGCAAACTGAATAAAATAAATTTATAACACACATGATTTAATGAAACAATTCTTGGTTTTTATTGAATCACACCCGCTGACTCATTCTGCCAAGGTACTGCACCGGCTGCTGAGTTTACATAGTCTTTGATGGTGTTTCTAACATACTTTGGGTAATCCTGTACCCGACCTCGAAAAGCTTCGGTTTCCGCAATTATTTCCAGCTTTTCTGACTGCCACTCAATATTCAAGTACTCATCCGCGCCCGTTCGCATCATAAAATTGTGCAGATAGCAGCATGCGGTTACAACCTTTTGTGCTCTTTCTGGAAAGCACATCAATGTGCCCTGCACGGCCTGCCATCTTTTTGACAAAATGCCAAATGTATTCTCTATACAACGACGAGCGCGGCTCAGCCGGTAGTTGAAAATTCGTTCATCTGCAGTAAGATTGCGCGAACCGTAAGGCTTCATTATCCGCTTGTGTAGCGGGAACGCATCATCTCCTACAAGGTAGTAGGGCATACGTGCTCCATTTATGTTGTTGTTGTTGGGAAACGAGATCTCGCCCGACAACACTGCTCGTCCCAGGGTGCAGTTCGAAAAAGCATTCATATCTCCTTCGCTACCGTATGCTCCGACGTCTATGTACTTTGTACTATGTAATTTGTTTGCAATGACACTTACTTTATAATTATAAAATGCGCTGCCGCTGTTGGGTGGCGCCCTTATTGCGCAATGTTTGCCGTCAATGGCACCGATGCAATTTGGAAAATTCCATCGATCCATGAAATCCTCAGACCACTTCAACATGTTTGCTGAGTTCCATATTGGAAACTCGTCACGCAGCGCTAAACAGAGGGCGTTACAAACCAGGCCTATCGTGCGTCCCAAGTGCTGCTTGCTGATCCTGTATATTGACCCCATGTGGCTTTGCGAATCTCCAGTTGCAAAATATCTTAATAATACAATAATTAAATACTACTGTTATATTACGTTAAGTACTTGAAATGAGCTTACTCAAGAACAGCGGCAAATTTGGCTATTAGAGGTATCGCGTTTGGGCGTGTGTTCCGATTCGCAACCATATGCGGCTCCACCAAAGAAAACAGATAGTTGAACTGAACTTCTGTCATGTAGAAATTCTGTAGGAACACCATTGGATTCTGCACCATATTATTGAACTATAAGTGCATAAAATTTAGTAATATCTTCTATAAAATATGTGTATGTTAATTTTAAATGCTTACGTCGTTCACAAATCTTCCTTTTTGTTGCCTTCCCTGCAAATATGGGTTGACCCAATATTTCTGTTGGCGGCGTTTGCGTCTTTGCTGCTCCTCTTCCTCACTCGTCCTTGCAACAGCATATGCTACCACCAACGGAATAAGCAAATTCGCACTATTCATATTTTATTTGCTATTTTCTGCTTTTGGGTTTGTTTACTTTTGCATTTGATGCCTCAGTGTGACCATGTATCTCTTAAGCTATATAAGGCAAAATGCCATATTTTTACCACAAATTAGTGGACTATGGTCACACTATAAAATCTTGTGCCCACGCTTCCAAAATATATCACAAATTCCTGCCAGGAATTTTTTATTGTACTGGAACCGGACCTTTACGCACATAGCATAGCTACTGAATACCCTAATTATAACGAAACAACAAACAGCTGAAAAAGCTTTTCGAATCAATTTTGGAACGCATGCGTCTCGCCCTTGAAAACGATGTTTTTATACCCATATTTCCTAAGCAGGTGCAAGAGGCCAAGGGTTCGTTCTTTCAACGTCAGTTTTGCAGCGGTCTAAAACTGTTTCGCAACTTTCTCAGCTGGCAGGGTATTTTGGCAGATAAACCATTAAGGGAGCTGGCTGTAGGAGCGCTTCTCAATCGCTATCTGTTGCTGGCCATGTGCGTCTGTACGCCAAATGATGCAATAAATAAAGCATATATTATTGTAAATACCCTGCCAACTGTTTGGTTGCTACCCAACAGCGACACGTTAAAGAATTTTGAGCTATTTATTAACTATATACGACAAACGTTGGAAAACTGCGATGCAAACAATCCACTATTTATGCAATCCTGTGACAAGGCCAAGCAGATTTTACAAAGACTACATATGTAGCTTATAAAGTGAAAACAACATAAATACCAAACTTCTTAATTGTAGCGTAATGATGGGTTTTGTTTTTGTAATGTCAACAACAGTCAAATAATCCTGATAGCATGATTAAAACGTAATTTTCCATTAAAACGTTGCTCAAAGTTTTTGATGCACTTTTTATAAATCTGTCTCTTAAAAGTTATATAAATGTACATACATTGTTATTTTGAAGCTTTGATTTTTATACTCGATACCGAAGGTAAAGAGTATATTGGTTTTGTGCAATGTCCGTCATGGTGTCTGTCCGTCTGTCCGTCTGTCCGTCCGTATGTATGCAAGTTTTTTCCACACCCTTCAAGCTAGAGACTTGAAACTTTCCAATTCTCTTTATCAATGGGATAGTAAATTAAAGTGTCAAGGGGTTCTACGATAACTGGGGGGCTGGCAAATCGATAAATTCGATAACCCAATACCGATAAATCCACATATTTCGCACATCCTTACAGCTAGAAGTACCAAATTTGGTAGGAAGATAGCTATTAGCAACCCCCAAAAAACTGCATAAAAAATTTTGGAGTCACGCCCCCCATTCCGCCCCCAGCCCCCCCGCATTTTAAAGTCAAAAAAGACTATATCTCCCACAGTTTTTGAGCTATAGCCACCAAATTTGGTGCCAAGATAGGTGATGATGACCCCCTAAAAACTGCACCAAAAGTTTGGATGCCACGCCCACCGATACTGCCCTAGCCGCCCCCATCCACCCCAACGCTTCGTCAAAAACGGGAATGCGTGTATCTTCCAGAGTTGTGGAGCTAGAGCCTCCAAATTTGGTGGGAAGATAGCTGTTAACGACCCCCAAAAAACTGCATCAAAGTTTTGGAGCCACGCCCACCCATTACGCCCCCAGCCCCCCGCATTTTGAAATCAGAAATGGCTATATCTCCCACAGTTTTTGAGCTATAGCCACCAAATTTGGTGCCAAGATAGGTGATGATAACTCCCTAAAAACTGCACCAAAAGTTTGGATGCCACGCCCACCAATACTGCCCTAGCCACCCCCATCCACCCCAACGCTTCGTCAAAAACGGGAATGAGTGTATCGTCCACAGTTGTAGAGCTAGAGTCACCAAATTTGGTATGAAGATAACAGTTGATATTTCACAAAGATCTGCATCAAAAATTTTGATGCCACGCCCACCCATACCGCCCCCAGCCCCCCTTGCCCCACTTTTTACAAACTTCGAGCTAGAGTCATTAAATTTGGTATGTAGATAGCAATTGACATTCCACATAGATCTGCATCAAAAATTTGGATGCCTCGCCCACCCATACCGCCCCCAGCCCCCCTTTCACCACTTATTACAAATTTCGAGTTAGAGTCACCAAATTTTGTATGAAAATAGCAATTGACATTTCACAAAGATCTGCAACAAAAATTTTGATGCCACAACTACCCATACCGCCCCCAGCCCCCCCCTCCCCTTTCCCTACATTTTACAAACTTTGAGCTAGAGTCACCAAATTTGGAAGGAATATAGCTGGTGGCATCCCCATCTGCATCGGATAATCTTTAAGGCAGCGTACACCCCTGCCGCATCCGTACCCCTTTGCAATCAGGCCTCTTTTTATCGGTTTTAATACTGGTATCGAGTATGCCGCAGTCGGTTGCGTTCGACTGCAACGTTTCCACTTGTTTTTATTTTGTTAGTTAATAAAAAGCAAAGAAATTAAAAAAAAAAAAAAAAAAAAAAATGAAAGTGGAACGAGGTGCTATTAATTGGTGAACTGAAAGTTACAAAGATTCCGGAAATCAGTGCAAAGTGCGAACGGCCCGTGTGGTAGCCCACCGTTTGAGACTCCGTTGGCAGGTCGCTTGGTTAATACCGCGCCGGCCCGCGCACTCTCAAACAGCGCATGCCTGTCTCCGAACTTGGTTCAGCCTAGGTAATACCAGGGGCATTCGAGCCGGAGCAGACAGGGGTTGTTACACTGCCAGAAGGCGTTGTCACTCACCACCGGAAGAACCGGTGTCGTTTTCAGGTTTGTCCCGTTCTACGACACACGCCAAGACCTTTTCTAAACGCGGCGTTTTTCTTATATCCACAATCCAACAGTCCCGGCACTATACAAATTTCTTTTAGGGTGGCCCTGGAGGGACTGAGCTACCTCAGCCTTTGAAAAGCTACCTTACAGTATATGCGAATGATCAGTCTACTTGTAAATCACACTTGCTTTTGTGGATTCGGTGCGTTTGGAGTGTTTTAATTTTTGTGCCAAAAATGGGTCGCGATCACAACAAAAAAGTGCACTTTTTTTTCAATTTAATGCAGAAGACAATAAGTCAATTGCATCTTAAATGAACAGCAAAAATGCTTAGCAAAGCTAAATCTAAAACAAGTGGAAGCGTTGCAGTCGGACGCAACCGACTGCGGCATACTCGATACCAGTATTAAAACCGGTAAAAAGAGGCCTGATTGCAAAGGGGTACGGATGCGGCAGGGGTGTACGCTGCCTTAAAGATTCTCCGATGCAGATGGGGATGCCACCAGCTATATTCCTTCCGAATTTGGTGACTCTAGCTCAAAGTTTGTAAAATGTAGGGAAAGGGGAGGGGGGGGCTGGGGGCGGTATGGGTAGTTATGGCATCAAAATTTTTGTTGCAGATCTTTGTGAAATGTCAATTGCTATCTTCATACAAAATTTGGTGACTCTAACTCGAAATTTGTAATAAGTGGGGAAAGGGGGGCTGGGGGCGGTATGGGTGGGCGAGGCATCCAAATTTTTGATGCAGATCTATGTGGAATGTCAATTGCTATCTACATACCAAATTTGGTGACTCTAGCTCGAAGTTTTTAAAAAGTGGGGCAAGGGGGCTGGGGGCGGTATGGTGGGCGTGGCATCAAAATTTTGATGCAGATCTTTGTGAAATATCAACTGCTATCTTCCTACCAAATTTGGTGACTCTAGCTCGAAATTTGTAAAAAGTGGGGAAAGGGGGGCTGGGGGCGGTATGGGTGGGCGTGGCATCCAAATTTGTGATGCAGATCTTTGTTGAATGTCAATTGCTATCTTCATACCAAATTTGGTGACTGTAGCTCGAAAATTGTAAAAAGTGGGGAAAGGGGGGCGAAATGGAGGGCGTGGCTCCAAAACTTTGATGCAGATTTTTGGGGGTCGTTGCCAGCTATCTTCCTACCAAATTTGGTGGCTCTAGCTCCACAACTCTGGAAGATACACTAATTCCCGTTTTTGACGAAGCGTTGGGGTGGATGGGGGCGGCTAGGGCAGTATTGGTGGGCGTGGCATCCAAACTTTTGGTGCAGTTTTAAGGGAGTCATCATCACCTATCTTGGCACCAAATTTGGTGGCTATAGCTCAAAAACTGTGGGAGATATAGTCTTTTTTGACTTTAAAATGCGGGGGGGCTGGGGGCGGAATGGGGGGCGTGGCTCCAAAATTTTTGATGCAGTTTTTTGGGGGTTGCTAATAGCTATCTTCTTACCAAATTTGGTACTTCTAGCTGTAAGGATGTGCGAAATATGTGGATTTATCGGTATTGGGTTATCGAATTTATCGATTTGCCAGCCCCCCAGTTATCGTAGAACCCCCATCTTGACACTTTAATTTACTATCCCATAGATAAAGAGAATTGGAAAGTTTCAAGTCTCTAGCTTGAAGGGTGTGGAAAAAACTTGCATACATACGGACGGACAGACGGACAGACGGACAGACACCATGACGGACATTGCACAAAACCAATATACTCTTTACCTTCGGTATCGAGTATAAAAAATAGCATACCGTTTATTCCAGCTAAAACAAGCAAGTCTACGTGTGTTTGAAGTTTATGTCCTGTTTTATGGTTTTTAATTGCTATTAAATGTTTTAACAAAGTATATTGTCCATGTCAAAAACTCACACTTGTGCTAAACTAACATTGCAAAATATATGTTCTAATTTAGTTTTTATTTAAGGTGCATTCCCCAACACAAAGTGCGCCATCATGCGAGGTTTTAAACAAGGTTTACGATGAGTCTTTCGTTTTTTCGCTCTTCTGCTGACCCTCAATGAGCGAGCGTTCAGTTGGATCGCTCTCTCTAAGTTGTTGTTGAGTGAGCATAACAAGAACCACGCAACTGAGAACAGTTAACCGAGCATGATGAAATAATGTATAATAAAATATAATATATAATAAATAAGTTCTTATTTCATCATGTGTAAGAGTGCAGACCGCAAAACGAAAGACGGTTGAGAGTTATTTGCGAGCTATGGTCGTGAGCGAGCAAGTTTGGCTACCTTGTTAAGTATACCTTGCGCCCGAGCAACGTATTGCGTGCTGCATACATTTGTAAGGCTATTTGGACACATCACCCCACCAACATCCCAACCAACAACCAACTATCCCTAATTGCGTCTAGCTGCAATTTTTTGGAAAAATTTATTGAATCATGCGAGCAGACAGTCAGACCAGACAGAGAGAGAGACACAAAAACAACAACAATAGAAGAGACAAAAAGCATTTTGGCTTACAGAATACCTAAACCATGATACAATTATACAAGGTAGTCCACTCGGCAAAATCATAGTCCATTGATATAAGTGCGAGTGAAAGAGCGTTGAATAGTGAGTGTGAGTGAAACGGCTACACAGTGCGTCGATTAACACGCGCACG
Organism: Scaptomyza montana; assembly: GCA_018904305.1. Taxonomy (NCBI): domain Eukaryota; kingdom Metazoa; phylum Arthropoda; class Insecta; order Diptera; family Drosophilidae; genus Scaptomyza; species Scaptomyza montana. Next base: position 130,885 of record JAEIGR010000143.1, read on the forward strand.
GTGCATGGGGCTAAAAGTGTCCTTAGTTAGGAAAGAGTTGTAGTGTTTACAATTTTATTTTAATTAGTTTTGAATTTGACATTATTCTTTGTTTTTGTTGTTTAACAGCCATTCTTTTGTTTAAGCTCTTAATTCTAAAAAATATACGTATCTGCTTGGCACTTAAGGGTTAAAACTCTGAAAAATAACCATCCGCACACAACCTTTCCGTTCGACAAGCAGGCACGCACTGAAAATAGGGGACCAAAACCAAACGACTTCGGCAGCCGAGTGGACTACCTTGTATAATTGTATCATGACCTAAACCAAGGCATACTTAATTAGGTAATCCAGCTCAAGGCATGCTTAACCAAGGCATACTTAACCAGGTAGCCGCATTCGCTCTCTCGTCTTGCCTTAAAAAGTGTACACAAAATGAGAACGAAAGAGAGCGAGAGCGAGAGAGCGTTGAATTTCCGGCTTGCGTCAACACAATAAAATGTGTGCGTGCATGCATATACAATGTATATATGTATGTACATATATGTATATTATACATATTCATAGATGTGTACATTTTTTTTCTTGCAGCTAAGACCAAAATGATTGATTAAATGTTACAAAAGAAATGCAAATTTTTATTAATATTTTTATTTGTTATTTTTGCTTATAATATAATTTTTAACATTTTTTTGTTGCCAACAATTTTCTGTTTTTGCTTTTCGGCATATCGAAAAGTCTCGAACAAACTCACTAAGCAGAACGCAAAATAATCGTCCGCGGAGATGCGTCGCACACAACGCTCGGCTCGAGACTGAAATATAAGGCCTCGTTCTTTTGATGGCAAACTTAAATCAAATGCCAAGCCTGCAACCATACGGTAAATGTATACCAGAACAAAAAAGAATTCTTCACGAGATGGCAAAGGTAATGAGCTCACAAGTTTTACCAAATTGTGGTAAAATAGCGCCATTTCAAACTGGCATTATGGTCAGCAGCGCTTCGCTTGAGCAGCTTTATGCCTATTTAACAGGGACTGCAAATAATGATTATTTTTTTTTTTTTGAATAAATAAATCATTCACTTACCAATATACCAATATTCATCTTTAAGGCTCATTTATGCATTTTCACCATGATTTAAAATTTTTCAATTTTTATAGATTTACTCACAAAATATTGATTAATTTTGAGTTATACTTACAACTCAATCAATAATCATTATTTTTTATCAAAAAAATAAAACTCATGAAATAATGATTATTCTTTGAGTTTTATTTTTTGCTCAAAAATAACACTCAAGTTGTTATTTCGACCTTTTCTTAGGGAATAATCCTAAACATGATATATATTCCTAGTCAGTAAATCAAGACAAACCATAACAATCCATTTTTAAATTAAAAAAAAATCTCATTTGCTCTTAAATATCACTGAAAAAAATTTGTATATACATTTGAATTTGAAGTTTGCACTTAAAGTTGTGTGCAAAGAACCATTTTGTCCACCTATCCATATTAAATTAACGATTTTAATATTAATCACTGCACTATGACCTGTACTCATTTTGTGTTGTGCGTAAAGTAATTGCCATACAAACATTTTCTTTTAGTGCAGTCTCTTTTAAAGAAAAAAACAACAAAATACATTGACTAGGAATATATATCATGTTTAGGATTATTCCCTAAGAAAAGGTCGAAATAACAAAGAATAATCATTATTTCATGAGTTTTATTTTTTTGATAAAAAATAATGATTATTGATTGAGTTGTAAGTATAACTCAAAATTAATCAATATTTTGTGAGTAAATGAATATAAATAAAAAATAATCATTATTTAATAATTTTTAAAGTAAAACTTATAATGATTACGGTCCCTGCTATTTAAGCAACAAATACGCCATGAAATACATTCTTACTAATAGGCTAAATCAAGATTTGTTAGAACATTTTTTTGGCGCAATGAGGACTCGTGGCGGTCTGCATGACCATCCCAGCCCACTCCAATTCAAGTATAGGCTGCGAAAATATTTAATGGGTAACGATAAGCATATAAACTTCATATTAATGTATTATTTAACCGTATTTTACATGTATTTGTATTTGTTCGTTTGTGATGTCCAAGTGTGTTTCGATGTCCAAGTGTGTTTCGATGTCCAAGTGTGTTTAGAAAATCGTAATTGTGGTAGTACATGTCAAATTTTTAAATTTTTATATTATACTCATAATAAGGTCTTTCCACATAAGTATTTAGCCAAAAATACATAGATTTTGAACAGCGAGGGAATGAATGTTCAAGCAGAGGACGTTTCATGGCTGGATTTGGAGTATGACGCAGGTTCACAAACTACATCTTGTGAGAATGTAAGCGATGATTTAGATTTTTCAGATCTAGATTGTTCTTTAGCATGTTTTGACGACTTGGCAATAGACGCATTGGAGTACGTGGCGGGATATGTCATTAAAAAGTTAAAACTGGTGAACTGCGAGTCCACCGATGCGTCATTTACATACGTAGATCAGGTCTCGCAGGGGGGACTGAAAAAGCCTTCAAGTGACTTTTTAGATCAAATACAAAGTCTTGAACAATTTTTCATACTCTTTCACCAAACAACAGTTGGACCAAATTCAAAAGTTTTAACATATTTAGAAAACTTGGCGAAAAATGTTGACTTGCCCAATTATGTTAAAAAATTTTATTTTAAGATAAAAATACATTTTCGCATCAAAAACCTAAATAATAAATTAAAAATACAAAAACATAAACAAAACATAATGGGAAATAAAAAACTATTAAAAATATTACTTTAAATATATATATGTTGTTTATTTGAATATGAACATTTATTAAAATGTTTTAACGTTATATGAATCGAAAGCGTTTTACTTATTTGTTTATTTAATTTAAATATCACAACAAAGCAACCAAAATGTATCGGCCGCATACATACAACAAAACACTTTCTATACCTAACTCTATCGCACTTTCAAAACAGCCCTTTAACAGACTCAAGAGAGTAAAATAAAAAAAGAGCAGCTTAGCACTCTCTTTCGCACTCGCAAATCATATGGCAAGTACGGGCTGAGGCAGCATGACACTACCTTATTGATTGTATCATGCCTTGCATGCATGCACGTACAAACATGATACAATCAACAAGGTAGTGTCATGCGAGGAAGCCAGTACCAGTGTATATGACCGTGTGAGTGCGACTGAGACCGCTATATGAATCTCTATTATTTTACTCTCTTGCCTCTGTTAGGTAGTTTTTCTTGCAAGTGCGAGTGAGTAAGATATAAAAACCGTGTTGCTTATGCGCATCCGATACAACAACAAACAAACATCAACAAAGATGACACAAAGTACAAAATTCGTCCGCACCAACGTCTTACCCAAACGACAAGCACTTTACGACTGACGATTGGTACTTAAATATAGAGGGCGCTTCCTCGCATGACATTACCTTGTTGATTGTATCATGCGTACAAATTTCTTTATTTTGACACAAGCGAGCAAACTCATTACTCTCTCGCTCTCTCTCTATCTTCTGTCATTTTGACACTTAAGTAAGGAGTCGTGAGCAGAGCTCGCAAATAACAGTTGACCGTTTCTTGCATGATACAATTATACAAGGTAGTCCACTCGGCAAAATCATAGTCCCTTAATATAAGTGCGAGTGAAAGAGCGTTGAAAGCGTTGCAAAGTGAGTGTGAGTGAAACGGCTACACAGTGCGTCGATTAACCCAGTTCGACAAGCAGGCACGCACTGAAAATAAGGGACCAAAACCGAATGACTTCTGCAGCCGAGTGGACTACCTTGTATAATTGTATCATGGATTCTTGCAGTCCCACAAAAACTGTTTTTGCCCTGCGCACCACTAATGCGCAAAGGGCCGACAAGAGCCGTTCACCAGTGTCTCTTGAACGAACGGTCTGTGCTCAACCAATTTCGTGTTTCCCTTTTGCTCTGCTTATTCGCTGACCGATTTGCAACGAGCGAAGAAAATAAAAGTCTTTTGCATTTGTATGAGTGTATATGCGAATGATCAGTCTACTTGTAAATCAGACTTGCTTTTGTGGATTCGGTGCGTTTGGAGTGTTTTAATTTTTGTGCCAAAAATGGGTCGCGATCACAACAAAAAAGTGCACTTTTTTTTCAATTTAATGCAGAAGACAATAAGTCAATTGCATCTTAAATGACCAGACCAAAAATGCTTAGCAAAGCTAAATCTAAAAAAAATAGCATACCGTTTATTCCAGCTAAAACAAGTAAGTCTACGTGTGTTTGAAGTTTATGTCCTGTTTTATGGTTTTTAATTGCTATTAAATGTTTTAACAAAGTATATTGTCCATGTCAAAAACTCACACTTGTGCTAAACTAACATTGCAAAATATATGTTCTTATTTAGTTTTTATTTAAGGTGCATTCCCCAACACAAAGTGCGCCATCATGCGAAGTTTAAAACACGGTTTACGATGAGTCTTTCGTTTTTTCGCTCTTCTGCTGACCCTCAATGAGCGAGCGTTCAGTTGGATCGCTCTCTTTAAGTTGTTGTTGAGTGAGCATAACAAGAACCACGCAACTGAGAACAGTTAACCGAGCATGATGAAATAATAGTGGTATTCATTTAAAGTTGTAAACTAGTTGCATTTGTTGCATTTATCGCAATATGGCAATGTCGCGAAACAGCTGTTCAGTTTTGTATAGAAATTCATTTGCAATAAAGTGGCAATAATGCCACAGCATTTTGTGTTGCAAATGTGGCAATACTTGTTGCATTGCATTACCAGCTGATTTTTAGCACGATTCAACTTGTCATGGAAGAAGTAAGTACATAAATATATTAAACTAATTAAAAAATCATTTATTTATTCATATTATTATAAATAATATATGGGCAAAACATAAACGTGCAACATGGCACCTATCGTTGGAGTCAGCAACAAACCATAAATATGCTGACTGCTATTGTGGAAGCCGTTAAAAGCAACCCTGAGTGCTTCTAAGTAAATATTTTATATTATATTGGTGTTACTTTTATTTATACACCTAATTTTCTGTAGAAACCGACAGCGCAGAGGTTTTATGATCGCATTGCTTCAAGTACGCCGGTAATAGCAAGTATTAAATGGGACATGATGCGGTCCAAAATGAGGCATCTTAAAAATTCATATTTAGCTGCGTTGAAATGGAAAGGGCAAACTGGTGCTGGATTGGCCATTGGCCAGCACTGAAAAATTCGTCTGAACGAGTTGACAATTCGCAATTCTTGTATATGCGTGAATCGTGTACACTGCCTGGATAGCCCAAAACTAGATGTCTTATCTGCAGCGTACGGTCACATACAGCTTGAACTTTGAGAGAGTAAACGTGCTTGCGAGATAAATATGCTTCTGGGTCTAGGTCTATTGAAGGTTTTTCAGCTAATGGAATTTCCGTACCATCAACGTATCCAATGCAATTTGGCAACTCCATCCATGTTGTCTTCACTAGTTCTTGGCGTTCAAATGCATTTGGCCAAAAAATATACTTATCTTTGTGCTTCAATAAGGCATCAAAAACTCTATCAGTGACATTCTAAAATTGATCGAAAGATAAATATTTATGATAAAGCAAATTAATGGAAAACTTATTACTTGGATGGTTCCACCGTCGCCCACGCCAAATAAACTGGCAATTTTGGAAATAGATGCACCTTCGCCACTCGAGCCCATACGGAACAAAACGATAATCAATTGAGTTTCAATTGCCAGTTGTTTACATGATCGAGCACCGTTGAAATTCTCATCATGTTTTATTAGATCAAGTAGCACTTGAAAAGTACTGCGGCTTACGCGCGTAAATTTCTTAAATCGATTTTCATCCATGTTTCCCAATACATCTGTTAAAAAGTATTTCGATTTTGGTACAGTGTTTTGCAGGAAAGGGACGCTATATCTGCATGTTTCGCCGACAGCCAAAGTCATCATCAAATCATCCAAGATCTCATTTTCCTTTTCTTTTTTCAATTCTTCTACAAAGAGAACTAAATTATTATGCATTATATATTTATAAGTCAAAAATATACATACCGTCTTCACAAAAGAATTTTAAAATCATTAAATCATTTAATGCACAATTTTTTAAAAGGTTAAGCAGTTCTCTTTTTATACCCTTAACCCATAAAATGGGTAAATAAGGGTATAATGGTTTTGTGCAAAAGTATGTAACAGGCAGAAGGAAGCATCTCCGACCCTATAAAGTATATATATTCTTGATCAGCATCAATAGCCGAGTCGATTTAGCCATGTCCGTCTGTCCGTCCGTCTGTCCGTCTGTCCGTCTGTATGAACGCGTGGATCTCAGAGACTACAAGAGCTAGAGACTTCAGATTTGGGATATAAGTTCTCCTATACCATGAGCAGAACAAGTTTGCTTCAAATTATCGATAACTATTCTGGTTTCCGATATACACATGTGATCGATAACAAAAAAATATCGAATTTGGAAAATGTAAAAATGAGGGTTGAAAGAATGGGTAACAATAGATCTTTTCTGAAAATTTCGTCCAAATCGGTTAAGAAACACCGGAGATATCGAGCTTAATCGATTGAAGTTAAGTCAGTATACCAAAGTCTTATATAAATTTAATTTATTTTTTGCAACTGGGTTAAGGGTATCTACTAGTCGGGCTCTCCCGACTAGAGCCTTCTTACTTGTTTCACTTATATGTGGCATTTTAATTAAAGCACAAACTATTGAAATGTAAACAAACTGGAAAACAGCTGATCAATGCAACATGATTGCCAACGGGGTGTTCATTTAATCGCCCGTATTCCCGTTGTCGTCGTCGACGTAAAACGTTGTCGTCTGACGACGACAAACCAAATTTGGTATTCTCGTAGTCGTCATCGTTACCTATCGACAACTATCGTCACATAATCGGTATTCTGTAAATAAAAGTGACGACGACATTGTCTTGATACGACTCTGTTTTTGTCGTTGAGATTTTTTGTGACGACTGCCAACGACTGTTTAAGAAATTAATTGATTTTGTTAAAAAAATATAAAAATTGAGTTTAAATGAAAATAACAAATTCAAAACAATTTGAAAAGCTTGTGGAAGAGTTGGAAAAAAATCCATCTCTTGCAAAAGGATTCCGAAGAGGAACTGTTCCATGCAATTTCAACGAGGATTGGAAGAACATCGACAGCTTATTAAACACTTTTGGACCGCCGATAAGAAATGGCGATGGCTGGCAGAAGGTATAATATCGCATTGCATCGCATTAGATTTGTCGCGATTTTAACAATTTTATTAAATTTTAGGTTTGGAGAGATTTAAAGTTTAAGGTGAAAAAAAAATGATTAATAATAAGGCAGAATGTAGGGCAACCGGTGGTGGGCTGAACAAGCAAGTTGCGCTAAGTTCTTTGGAGGAATCCGTGGCAAACTTGCTGCAGTTTGAAAAACAGCTTAATCCCGGGGGAAGTGCTCAAGGAATTGCAATTTCGGACGATTCCGATGTGTTGGATGAACCGCCAGAAATGGTACCGGGTAATTGTACTGAAGTTGAATCGGCGGGTGACGAAGAACAACCAACAACATCGCGAAACGCAGAAATGTCAACCACTCTATTATCAAACAAAAAACCAACAAGCAAGCATACTTTACTGGAAAGTCATAGTGGCATGCAACACAAGGTGCTTTCAGATATTTCAAACACTTTAACATCCATCAAGCGCACTATGGAAGATGCGTCCCAGAAACTATTGGAAGTCGAGGAGAAAAAACTGAAGCTCCTGGAAAAGCGTGATTTACGAGAAATCGAGCTACACGAAAAAGAGCTGCAATTAAAAACACTTGATATTGCTTTTAAAGAAAAAAAACTAAAAATGTTAAGTATAAATAATTAAAAATTAAATTTTATTTTTGTTATTTTTTATATTTAAATGAAACTTAATTTTATTTGGTTTCGAATATCCGTGGCTTCGGAACTTGGTGAATGGTCAATGTCACCGATTTCAACGTCCATTTGACCAATTTCTTCTGATTCTTCGATTTCCTCATGTACACTTGTAGCATATTTAACACATACATTATGCAGTGCTGCAAGAACATTGACGATTTGAGTTGCCTTTGCCGGTTTGTAGTGGAGTTGGCGGGCACCGATTATACATCGGAATCTGTTCTTCAAAACACCAATTGTGCGCTCTACAACATTTCTTGCCTTGGCGTGCTTTACGTTGTAAATCGCCTCAGCACTTCTACTTTCGGCAGATCGATAAGGCGTCATTAGAAAAGGTTGCAGAGGATATCCAGCATCACCTTAATTAAAAACTTTTAAAATGGTGGGCTTTGTATGTTAATCATTCATACCTAAAAGTCAATTGTGTTGATCACCAGCACGATAATTTTCTTCCAAAACGCGTTTGGCATGGCTTACATTCCTTATTAAGCTATCATGCGCTGAACCAGCATACCGGGCATCCACAAAGCGAATTTTCATTTTGTGATCGCAAATCTGGATTAAATTGAAATAAATCTTGATTTATGTAAGACTTTATATACTTATAAATTATACTTACAATCATGGCATTCAAACTGAAAAATCCTTTTCGATTGTAATAGAGGTGCTGGTCTTCCTTGTTTGGAGCCATGATCTTAATGTGGGTGCCATCCACACACCCAATTAAACCGGGAAATCCGGTTTTCTCAAAGAAATATAGTTTGGCCTCAGCTTTTTCCTCTTCAGTCATCTCTAGCTTTATCCAAAAGGGGCAAATAACACTTTCTAGTACATCAATTGTCTCCGACAAAACCCTTGAGACAACCGGCTGCGACAAACCAAGAATAAAGTCGTTGCCGACACTAAGTTGGTAGGATCCCTGACCCAAAAACAACAATGTTGCAGCCAACTTCGATTTATTGCTCACGGAAGACGACCTGACTTTATTTTTCATTCCAGGCTCTATTTTTTGGAGAACATTTCTGAATGCTTCTTTGCTAAGGCGAAAGTATGTTTCAAATCTTAAAAAAAAAAAAAAGTTAGCGCCCACTATTGAACCCAAATTGTGATTTTATTACTTACTTCTTGTCAGGCAAGTTCATTATGTCTGACGTGTTCCTTATGTTTCTCCTAATTTTTACAAGACTACATTTTTTTTCATCATCACTAGATGAATCAGATGCGAAAAACATGTTTATTTACATATATAAATTTTATTAAACTTGCAATCAACTGTCAAATTTCTGTGTGAATGGTGTTTTTGCGATAGAACTATCGATAACGAGACGTCGTCGTCACAAGTCTGTTACAGAATACCGAAATAGCATCGAAGTGATACGATATTGATGTGATGTGACAACGACTCTAAATTGACAACGACGACGAAAACGGGAATACGGGCGAATGTTTTTTAATCTGTGTACAACATTTTTCAGTGGCCAGATGGCCTAGCTTCTCATGCACTGTTCGTATGACACTGTTAATCATTTCGGCAGGGACATAAAGCTGAAGTACGTCAGTCGGTGATGGGCGATACACGACACCATCTTGCAACTCAAAACCAGCAATCTCTTGGTTCTCCAGGACACTCCGAAGTTTGACAATTTCTGGATCACGGTTTTGCGTCAGTTGTAGTAGGAAATCCAAGTTCACATCGTCCACATATGCAGAAGTTTTTAGTCTACTAAGTGCATCAACGTGAGGCATACAAATACCAGACCGATGTACAATGGTATAGTTATAATTTTCTAAAAGCAATGCCCAGCGGGCAATTTTCGCGGAAGATCCACCATTCTTAAGGGTTAACGCTAATGAATTACAATCTGTAATTATCTTAAACGGACTGAACTTCAGGTATGTCTCAAAACGCTTTAAGGCGTACACGATAGCCAGAGTTTCTAATTCATAACTATGCAATTTGGATGCTGGGACGGAAGCGGTCTTTGAAAAATAACACACAGGATGAAATTTATCATCAGTTTGTTTGTGCAGGAGCATTGCTCCAAAACCGGCAGAACTAGCATCACAATGTAATTCAGTTTCAGACTTCGGATTATAAATAGACAGCACCGGTGACTCGATCAGTTTGGACTACAGTGTTCGGAATGATTTAAGACACTCATCAGAAAAAACGTAAGGGGCATCTTTTTTCAGCAGGCGCGACATCGGATAAGCAATTTTGGCAAAGTTGGGTATAAAACGGCGGAAGTAAGAAAAGAGACCCAAACAGCGTTCCAATTCTTTCCTATCCCGGGGCTCCGGCAGACTTTTTATAGCTTGAAGGTGACCTGGTTTCGGGGTGATACCGGAAGAGTTCGCTAAATACCCGAAATACTCTAACTCTTTGTGCGCAAAACGACACTTAGACAATTTAAGGCGTAACCCATTCACTCGTAAGGTGTAAAGTGCTTCTTTCAACACTTGCAGATGGGTTTCAAAATCACTCGACGCGATTAATATGTCGTCCATATAAATCAGTAATTGACCTCTATTGATGAAGTCCTTCAGCACAAAGTATACAAATCTAGCAAAAACTGGGGGACCATTACATAAGCCAAACGGCATGCGTACGTACTCAAATTGACCATCAGGTGTTACAAAGGCAGTGTATTTAGTAGAATCAGGATGCATTTTGACATGACGAAATCTACTTACTAAATCTAATACCGTAAAGTACGATTTACCCCCCAGATGTTCAACACAAGCCTCTAACAGCGGAGTTGGGAAGTGGTCACGGACAGTTATTTTGTTCAGCGGGCGATAATCAACACACTTCCTTAAGGTATTTAGGGTATTCAGTAGCTATGCTATGTGCGTAAAGTGTTATATATAATACAGTGTAGCTAGTGAGTGCACTTTTTACGTTTCTTTTGTCGTATTTGTGCTAAGTCAGCTGTTTGCCAATTCGATGACAATACAATCGAAAGTTAAATTGAATTGAGCAATTGATAAGCTGAAAAGTTGTTGTTTTCATAAATAATAATTGAAAAACTTTCTTTATTATTCAGAAAATAAATGTTTTTTTATTTATATCAACTCTTAAGCATTCCTATATTTTACTTCTAGCTCTAATTTTTGCATTCTATCCTCTTTTCCCAGCTGCAAATTTTTGAATTGAAAATCATTTCGTATTTTTTCTTCCTTTCCACTGTTAAAAACATCAGTTTAGTCTTTTAAATTAATAAATCATAAAATTTACTTACTTTTACAACCAAAACTCGCCTAGTGTGACCTAATTTCACTAATTCAATAATCTCGAAAGCAGCTGTTTTTATAAATAGTCTGGCAACCACTCAATAACACATATAGTACAATAGTAGCAAACATACCCAGGGGCATGTTTGCTGTGTTAAAAATGCTTCTGTGTGTTTGTTGTAAAGCTTTCATATAACACTTTAGCACTTTACGCACATAGCATAGCTACTGAATACCCTAATTATCTTTTTTTCTAACAGGCACTATAGCGGAAGCGTAAGGGGAACTACTATGACGGATAATGCCGGCAGTTAATAAGTCATCACATATCTGGCGCACTTCGTTGCGCTCGTGATAGGATAATCGGCGGGGGCGGCAGAAAATAGGGGTCTGACTTGTCGATTCGATTTTCATTTCGGAATTGGTCGGTTTAATCAGTTCGGAAGGTACATCAACATAAGAGGCGGAAATAACAGACTGCAACTTTGTAGATTGTTCTAACGCACAGTGGTCGATTTCATTGGCCAAAAATAAAAAATAAAAATTTTGAATTTTGCCGCCAAAGTGTCATCGCTTATTCTTAAAAGCATAAAGAATTTAACTGTTAATTCGTTTTTGCACTATTGCAAACGTACACGTATAGCAAAAGCTTTCAAAAGCGGCGATTGCAGCTTGTTGAATGTGCAGTGAACGACACGTGAAAGTGAACTCGCGCTTAAAAATTTCATTAAAAATACTAAATCGTTAAATATTAAATTAAATTAAAATGAATATAGTTAATAAAGGTTAATACTTTAAGTAATAGCTGTTTTGGTGTATTTATGTGCTGTCGTTGAGTTTTAATACGAATTGTTTTCCAGTGCTATTGTTAGTGTTATTCTAACCTCACTTGTGTAAGTTCAACTAAAGTTTAAGTTGTCATCCGGATCTGTCCCGAAGATGGGACTTTCTTCATAATTAAAGTTATTGTTTTAGTATTTTTTATTTTCAATTTCAGACGCCCGTGTGTGCCCGTCTTTGTATTAAATTTAATTATGTACAGAGATCTTTACTTTCTTTTACCGTTTTATTTTCGGGAATGCTGTTGCTGATGTGTTGTTGTCTCTGTATCTCTTTGTGCTTTTGTTTTTGTGCATTACTCGATCATATGTTTATATTGTGTGTTTCTGTTTTGTCTTCATATTTGTTTATGTTTGATTTTTTCTGTTATATTATCATTCTTAATTTCTTCATACATTTGGTTTTTCTAATAGGCGCATTGTGTCAATATGAACTTTCACATATTACTATTTTTGATATGTGGTGCTCATTTAATGGTTCTTATGCTGCACACGACGATATATATAAAAAATTGGAAACTGAAGGTTATGGTTCTCAGTTTCATGACGTTAACACAGTACTCGTAACCATTTTAAAAAAAATACGAGAAATGTGGACTAAATGCAACCGGACAAAGTCGAATGTTCTGCAAAAATATTCTGAATGGCTTAAAAAGAACGACTGCATACTATTAAGCCCTCAAGAATTGCACTCAAGCCAAGATCGAGGTCGCCCAAGATTAAGCTTTCCAGAGTGTTCAAGCAGAACAAAGCGGCGACGGATAGCAGAACTAGCAGAAATCGATGAGTATGCAGCTAACGATTTGCGATTTGTTTATACTCAAAACAATTCAATGATTTTGCCAGCAAAAGCTTGTGAAGTTATATCACTATTAACAGAAGCAGGATTAACAAAGCATCAATATTTATTACTTAGAAGCTTTGTCAATAGTAAAATTGATGCCAATTTTTTTCCATTCTACGATAATATTTTAAGGGGAAAAAACAAAAGTTACCCTGAGCAAATTTCAATCAGTGAAACTCACGCTGAGTTTGAGCTTCAAAATTTATTGGACCACACCGCTTCTAGAATTTTGGAGTTACAAAGCGATGTAATTAATGAAATTGATGAGTCCCTAACTTGCCTTACACTAATTGGAAAATGGGGTTTCGATGGCAGCTCAGGGCAAAGCGAGTATAAGCAGAGGATTGAGAATTATAATTTGGACGAAAATAATTTATTTGTGACGTCGTATGTCCCACTCCAATTGATTACACAATCACCCAATTCTCCGGAAAATCTAATAATATGGAAAAACCCTCGTCCATCGTCCACCCGCTACTGTCGTCCCATCAGATTTCAATTCAAAAAAGAATCTGCTCAGTTGACCATTGATGAAGAAATGTATTTTAAAAGAAAAATCCTACAACTGATTCCCACGGAATTTAGGTCAGCAACTAACCGAGTAATTTATATTAATCATAGCTTGCAACTGACAATGGTGGATGGTAAAGTTTGTAATGCATTGACCCAAACTTCTTCAGCAAAGTGCTACATATGCAATGCAAAACCAACTGAAATGAATAATATTGAAAAATGTTTGGAAAAGGAAGTTAAAAAAGACTGCTATGAATTTGGATTGTCTCCACTTCATGCCTATATTAGATTTTTTGAATATTTTCTTCATATTTCCTATAGACTTGAAATCCAGCAATGGCAAATAAGGTCTCCAAAAAAGAGGGAGCAATTTTTGAAAAGAAAAGAAAATATTCAAAGGGAATTTAGGAAAAAAATGGTGCTAATAGTCGACAGACCAAAAACAGGTGGTAGTGTATCATCAAATGATGGAAATACGGCGAGAACATTTTTTAACCAACCTCAGTTGTCTGCTGAAATAACAGGCATTGAGCAGGAATTAATTGAAAACTGTGCAACAATTTTGCAAGCCTTATCATCAGGGTATAAAATTAACGTTGACAAATTCCGACAATACGCCCTAGATACTGCAAAAAAACTGACGGAGAAGTATTACTGGTATTACCTGCCACCGTCAGTTCACAAAATTTTTATTCATGCTCCTGATGTTATTGAACATGCAATGGTATCGATTGGAGAGCTCTCCGAAGAAGCAGCAGAATCGAGAAACAAGGACATTAAAAAGTATAGACTCCATCATACTCGTAAGATCTCACGTATCGCAACAAATACAGACCTTATGAACAGATTACTATTGAGCTCCGATCCACTTTTAACCGGACAGCGAAATCTTAAAATTAAAAATAATTCAATTCTGTCAAAACAGGTTTTTGATTTACAGGACTAATAGTCTTATAATTTTTATTTACTATAATTATAATCGGAATTGTTTAATTAAGTTTCTTCCATTCTTATTAATTTGAGGTGTTTAAAAAAGTAAGTAAGTATGTTGTAAGTATTTTATAAAGCTAATAATAAATTTTATTTTGTGTTATTTCCACTGGAAGTATTTTTGGCCGCCATCGCCATACAAGACCGACCACTGTGTAACGGCAGAGTAGGCTCTATATTAAACTCATTTTCACTAACAGCGGGTAACTTGATTGCATTAATATCTGCTAGGGCATCACTCAGCGAATGCTCAGACATGACGAAACACTCTATTTCAGTGGTACACGACTGTGATTTGGCAGGCATAAATCTATTTTCATCAAGCGACCGGGTTGACTCATTTTTGGTCATTGTGCGTTTGACATCTTTCCTAAACAAATCAAGTGAATTAAGGACAGCAGTGAGTTTCTTGTTTCAATTCATTTTATATCTATCTAACTTCAGTAAGTGACATTTGGTATAATACATTTTTATTTTGCATAATTTTATATTGGCTTTAACAAAAAAATCTCTACCCAAGATCATGGGCAAATTTGTGGCACTACAGTACATCAGTACATCAAATTGATGGAATACTGTTTTGTTGAATATTCTTATTTCACAATGTGCTTTCCCTAAGGACGTAAGTTGGTCGTTACCCAGACCACGGCAGTTCAGCAGGGTTGGTTTTAGCCAAAATGAAGATGGCACCTCCGATTGCCGAATGAAACTTCTAGAGCTACCCGAGTCAAGGAGGGAAAAAATATTTGTAAACTCACTGCTTTTCACTTGATTTGACATAAAGGCAACACTCACCATTTGTAGATGTTCTATCTTGTCTATTACGGCGTCTCCGCAACATGGCAACGGCAGTTCCCATCTTTGACGGGCAGTTCCTGTAGATGTGGTCGAGTTTCCCGCATTTGAAGCAGGAATTGGCTGGTCTGATAGGCTTCGGGCACTGCGACTTAAAGTGACCGAATCCTGAGCAATTGAAACATCGCACATCTCTGGGTGCAGGGACAGCGTGCGTGGACGGCAGCGAAGCACTACTCACGGCGGGCTTTCGAGACGTCGCACAGTGGCGCCCGTAGAACAAGTCAAGTGTCAAAAATCAAAAATTGCATGTGCCTCTAAAAAATATTGAATGAACCTACTTTATAGGAAATTTTCCAGCGATTTCAAATCTGCAATCCATAATGTAACCGGATTTTTTGTTTAGAAGATATAGCTTTTCAAAGTTGTCTGACTTTTTGTGTTACATAAAAATCACAATTTTAAGGTAATTTGGTCGGCTTTGAGATACAATATCTCAAAAACTAAGTTACGGATCGTCATCATTTTTGGTTCTTTTGATAGATCTATTTATTAAGAAAAGAATAAAAAAAAATTATACTGTTTGCTTTGCGTTTGGCCAGGCAATTCAATATTTACCAACTATCCACTTTTTCACTATTTCTCAACTTTGATGGAAAATAAAAAAAGTTATATCACATTATATCGGCTATTTTTTTAAATTAATTTCTTTGATTATTCCTCTATTAAATGCAAAAAGTTTCATGTGCCCGTTTTTGCCCCTTTTTTTTTAAATGTAAAAAAAGTGAAAAAAGTCATAGGAAAAAAATGTGTTGCATGCATTTTTGGGCAATTTATGACATATATTTGCAAAAAGACGCAAAAAAACTTCGACGATTTAAATGATTCTACAAATGAAGAGAATTATGAATTTGGGATCTCACCATTGCACGCAAGAATAAGATGTATGGAGTTCTTGTTAAAATTAGCGTATACGCTTCCACAAGAGGTTGAAAACTTTGACGAAAACACATCAAACAAATATAAGGAAAATATCAGAAAGAAGCGACGCGTCGGCTCCTGGAGGGCACTGCAGCTGTACTGATGCGCACGGTAACTTTGCACAGTTACCAACAACTAAGAGAAATCTTAGTCGGCGTTCACGAAGCGTGGAAGAAGTGTATTCAGCCCTAAGAAGCAGACGCATCAAGTCAGGAGAGGGGGCCCGGGGGGCCCCCACGAAAAGCAGAAAAATTTATGAAGCCACATCCGGGGGGAATGAGGGGGTTACAACTCGCCAGCAGTGGGCATGTTGGACCCGCCAAGGCCCCAAATAAAACTATTGGAGCGTTATGAAAGGCGGAAAATTCAAGCACAGGCGAGCAAGCCGATAACCGCAGCACAACAACAGTGTGGGATGCCCAGGTCGTTGCCATGATTCGCAGGTGTATGAGTCCAGTGAGTTGAAAAGAATGGTGGAAAGAACAACACTTTTTAGAGAAAATGCAAAGCCCTTTGCTGGAGTCAACGTGCCGGTGGTACTTCTGGGAGACTCAGCATTCAAATTTTCGACCACACTGATGAAGCCATACCCGTTTAGTGTATCAGCAGACGAAGGCCAAAAAACTTTTAATTATGCCTTGTCTAAAGTCAGGAGAGTGGTTGAAAATGCTTTTGGACAACTTAAAGCACGCTTTCGCAGAATCGGAAAGGGTCTAGACAATCGATGCGACAAAGTCCCCAATATCGTTATGGCATGCTGCATACTGCATAACTTTTTGAACGAAAAAAATTGTTCACTATCGGATAGCTGGCTTGAAACTGAGAATTCACGCGAGCAACCAGAGCACAGCACAATATGCCACGACTATTATCCCCCCGCTGAAACAATCCGACGTGCGATATTAACTTCACTTCAAAACAATACACAATAAAACAATTATAGTATTGGAAAAACTATGACTATTTATTTGAAATATTTTTAATTATTAATATTTTTTAAAACTTCCTCCTGGAATTTTGCTGATTTCTCTGATATGTTTTCTATAGCTCCAGCTATGCGTTCCATTACTTGTAGTTGCGATTCCGCAATTTTCAATAAATCCGCGTTACGCTGCTCGTTTTGCTCCAACAGCTGTTCACTAACCGCCGTCTCGGCTTGCCTTGCCACCTTGCGTCTTTTGTTTGGTGTTACACCAGAATGGCTCGAGCACGACGCACAGTGGGGCCATTTGAGTTTTTTCATATCAAAAATCATAACTTTTGAACCAAATGAGATAATCGAACAATTTAAAAAGCATATGATAGATAATTAATCAACCTATAAAATGAGCGTTTGAAATGAATTCTACGATTTTTCTGTGCCTATTTATGGGTATGCAAAGTTGAAATTTGTGGAAAAATCAACTTTACGGGAAAGAAAAAAATATTTTTTAAATTTTTTGATTTTTATTTTTTCGTTTTAATGGTTTTTATAATCTAAAATTAATATTATGATAATTAAAAATAATTTTTTTTTTTTTTTTTATTAATTTTTTTGTAAAATATTCATCACAATCCGTAAAAGATGGTATATCTAAAAGAGAAATCATCTCTGAACTATAAGTATTTTCTAATTCTTTTCGTGACTTAACATGCCTTAGTGATGAAATTAGTAAATCTAAAGATGCTGCTAACATGTTGAAGAGGTCCTCATTTTGTCTCACCCTTGAAGCTTTGAAAGTGTTTAGTATGCAGTGGTCGTGAATCTAATTTTGCTTTCGAAACATGTTTGTATCCCGGTAAAATGTCAGCTCCATGTTGCCTGAAAGATGCCCGTAGTATCACATATTTCTCTTTTGAAAGCTCTAAGTCCATAAACAACGCCAAAGCTTCTTCGGGACCATACTTTGTAAGGTTTGTGTTTGGGGGCGTGGGCTTGCAATAGCAACTGCTTTTGTAATGTGTGACCTTACTTTTTCAACATCCTTTGTATATCTAATAGACAGCGCTTCCGAAAAATGTTCCGTAGATAAATCATTTGTTGAATCAGCGAGTTTCCTCTTTCTTGTTAAATCTTCCATGCCTTTAGTCGGCCTTCCTCTTGCTCGTCCGGTGGATGTGCTGGGTTCATCTTCTGTTAATGTACCCAGGATGGTATCACTATTAAGCCAGTCCTGGTGTTTGGTGTTGAATCTCTCAGTCATTCTGTTTGTTTTTATCCATCGTGAGTTTAGACTGGCATACATCATGCAGAGTTTATTTTTTATATCTTCGCTTCTCTGTATATTGCCGTATAAACTATCAAGTTCTTCGAAGGCAGCTTCCGTGAAATTTTGTAATGTGGTTGACTTCCTAAACAGGTCAAATAATTTATGGTTGCTCAACGACATGTTTGAAGTGTAAAACAGTACTTGTCTCGCCAACTTTCAGTCGTAGACTAATCCAGGATTATAGTTTTTTTTTCATTATATAGCCTAATCTATTACCTGATATATACCGTTTGGATTAAGGGTTCAAGAAAAGAGTTAGCTTTCATGCCTAACAAATTTACCTATTGTTTGTATAAGTCCAGGTCAATAAGGTCAATTTATGCAATTTGGGTACTTGGCACGTGTCCGAATAAGATTTGTGCCTACCTGAATGGGATGTGTGACTAGTTGTACGCCAACGCAATTTCTGTATTCGGTGCGTACCTGGTAATTTATTTGTATATCCTGTAACTGCACCTGAATTTAGGGACCAGGATTTGACAAATGATCTCAGGTAAGCATTACAGAATGAAAAACAAAAGTCAAGTATCTTCACAATAACGAACGTAACAACAACAACAAAAAATGGGTTTTCACGGTTATATGTCATAAATTGCCCAAAAACGCATGCAACACATTTTTTCCTATGACTTTTTTCACTTTTTTTACATTTAAAAAAAGGGGCAAAAACGGGCACATGAAACTTTTTGCATTTAATAGAGGAATAATCAAAGAAATTAATTTTAAAAAATAGCCGATATAATGTTATATAATTTTTTTTTATTTTCCATCAAAGTTGAGAAATAGTGAAAAAGTGGATAGTTGGTAAATATTGAATTGCCTGGCCAAACGCAAAGCAAACAGTATAATTTTTTTTATTCTTTTCTTAATAAATAGATCTATCAATAGAACCAAAAATAATGACGATCCGTAACTTAGTTTTTGAGATATTGTATCTCAAAGCCGACCAAATTACCTTAAAATTGTGATTTTTATGTAACACAAACAATCAGACAACTTTGAAAAGCTATATCTTCTAAACAAAAAATCCGGTTACATTATGGATTGCAGATTTGAAATCGCTGGGAAATTTCCTATAAAGTAGGTTCATTCAATATTTTTTAGAGGCACATGCAATTTTTGATTTTTGACACTTGACTTGTTCTACGGGCGCCACTGTGCGACGGTTCGTCACTTAGCGAAATGCTGGAGCCGTAAAGTCCAGAGCGGTACAAGTTGGAGTCATCTGAGTTGGTCGCATCTTCAATTAAAACAAGTGGAAACGTTTCAGTCGGACGCAACCGACTGCGGCATACTCGATACCAGTATTAAAACCGGTAAAAAAAAGGCCTGATTGCGGAGGGGTACGGATGCGGCAGGGGTGTACGCTGCCTTAAAGATTTTCCGATGCAGATGGGGATGCCACAAGCTATCTTCCCTTACAAATTTGGTGACTCTAGCTCATAGTTTGTAAAAGGTGGGAAAAGGGGGGCTGGGGGCGGTATGGGTGGGCGTGGCATCCAAATTTTTGATGCAGATCTTTGTGGAATGTCAATTGCTATCTTCATACCAAATTTGGTGACTCTAGATCAAAGTTTGTAAAAAGTGGGGAAAGGGGGGCTGGGGGCGGTATGGGTGGGCGTGGCATCCAAATTTTTGATGCAGATCTTTGTGGAATGTCAATTGTTATATTCATACCAAACTTGGTGACTCTAGCTCAAAGTTTGTAAAAGGTGGGGAAAGGGGGGCTGGGGGCGGTATGGGTGGGCGTGGCATCCAAAGTTTTGATGCAGATCTTTGTGGAATGTCAATTGCTATCTTCATACCAAATTTGGTGACCCTAGCTCAAAGTTTGTAAAAGGTGCGGAAAGGGGGGGGGCTGGGGGCGGTATGGGTGGGCGTGGCATCCGAATTTGTGATGCAGATCTTTGTCGAATGTCAATTGCTATCTTCATACCAAATTTGGTGACCCTAGCTCAAAGTTTGTAAAATGTGGGGAAAGGGGGGCTGGGGGCGGTATGGGTGGGCGTGGCATCCGAATTTGTGATGCAGATCTTTGTGGAATGTCAGTTGCTATATTCATACCAAATTTGGTGACCCTAGCTCAAAGTTTGTAAAAGGTGCGGAAAGGGGGTAGGGGCTGGGGGCGGTATGGGTGGGCGTGGCATCCAAATTTTTGATGCAGATCTTTGTCGAATGTCAATTGCTATCTTCATACCAAATTTGGTGACCCTAGCTCAAAGTTTGTAAAATGTGGGGAAAGGGGGGCTGGGGGCGGTATGGGTGGGCGTGGCATCCGAATTTGTGATGCAGATCTTTGTGGAATGTCAGTTACCGCTATATTCATACCAAATTTGGTGACCCTAGCTCAAAGTTTGTAAAAGGTGCGGAAAGGGGGGCTGGGGGCGGTATGGGTGGGCGTGGCATCCAAATTTTTGATGCAGATCTTTGTGGAATGTCAATTGTTATATTCATACCAAATTTGGTGACTCTAGCTCAAAGTTTGTAAAAGGTGGGGAAGGGGGGGCTGGGGGCGGTATGGGTGGGCGTGGCATCCAAACTTTTGATGCAGTTTTTGGGGGTCATCGTCACCTATCTTGGCACCAAATTTGGTGGGTCTAGCTCAAAAACTGAGGGAGATATAAGCCTTTTTGACTTTAAAATGCGGTGGGGTTGGGGGCGGAAAGGGGGGCGTGGCTCCAAAATTTTTTATGCAATTTTTTGGGGGTTGCTAATAGCTATCTTCTTACCAAATTTGGTAGTTCTAGCTGTAAGGATGTGCGAAATATGTGGATTTATCGGTTTTGAGTTATCGAATTTATCGATTTGCCAGCCCCCCAGTTATCGTAGAACCCCCATCTTGACACTTTAATTTACTATCCCATAGATAAAGAGAATTGGAAAGTTTCAAGTTTCTAGCTTGAAGGGTGTGGAAAAAAGTTGCGAACATACAGACGGACAGACGGACAGACGGACGGACACCATGACGGACATTGCACAAACTCAATATACTCTTTACCTTCGGTATCGAGTATAATCACTGCTGGCGATCCTGAAGCTCCATCATCTTGTGTGCTTTCGAAAGATACTGGGTTGATTGATTTTACACCGCCCAAGAATCTGTTAAGTTTTTCAAAATGCTTCCATTTGGAAGGTGCGCCACCAGACGGACCAGTAATTTTTATCTCCAGCCTGTTTTAAGAAACTAATATGTTTTATATACATTTACGAAATTTGTAATCTTTACTTACCGAAACTTTCGTGACTTGTTGTCAATCTTGGTCTTAACCTCCTTTCCTGTAACTTCAGAAAATCCATGCAATTTAATTTGCTCAGCAATTCGCGCATATATGTGCGAGTTGCGTTGTTGTGATCGCAGTGCGTCCATATTTTCTTCCCACAGTTCAATTAGCACGGCTTCATACTTTTCTTCCCACTTAATACACATTTTCTTAGAAAAAGCTTGATTTTCTGCCATCTATTAATAGCTTAATAAATATTTATTCAAATTAATTTGTGCAGAATTGAACTTACCTTTACAATTTATATATCAGTTTGTATTTGTGTTTTTATTGCGCTTGATGACAAGCTGTTTTACTCAAAACGGCACTGTTTAAGCCAAGCATCGATTACAAATTTCATAGTATCGACTATGTTAAAGTTCTGTTCAGTGCTCTGTAATGTTAACTTCTAACATTCCCACTTGGTCGGTTTTCAACCAACTGGGAATGCAGCCAACCAACGGGGAATATTTGAACAAGATTCCCATTGTACAAATGGGAATCCAATACAAAAGAATGCAGCATTCCCGAGTTCCAATTACATACTTGCATTCTGCTTGTAGTGGAATCAGGCTATTATATTATATTATATAAGTATATATGAATATGCGTTCGCCTATGCTATGCCTATGCGAGAACGCCAGGAAAATATTAGCAAAGACTTCTCGCTTTCCTCAGCAGACGCTGTTGCTGCATAGCCGATCGCCATCGATCGCCATCGATCGCCACCGATCGTTACCGATCGCCATAGATCGCCATAGAACGCCAGCGTTCGCCAGCGTTCGCCAAGAGACAAAATAAAGACTTCCAAAGACTTGCAGCAACAGGCGCACAGCAAAATAAAGAAGCGTCAAACAAAATTTGCTTGCCGATCAGCAGCAAAATGTAGAATAGACACTAATGCCCTGTCCTCATTAGGGCTGCATCTCACATCTTCGCATCTTGAGCCAAGATGTTGAACATCTCGCATACATATTGTATGGGTGCTAGAGATGGTAGATGCTGGCGTCTAGCCAAGATGTGAGTACATCTGGTGTTAACAGTACTCGATACTCTAAAAAATTTCTGTTATGCTCGATAATTTCTTTTTATCGGCAAAGTGACACCACTTGCCAAAGATTTACTGTATACTGAAATTGAAATGGCAAACGGCGGTAACTATAAAATTTATTTTATTTATATTATATTATACAAAATAATTAATTGCACCTCTTTTTAGCAGAAAATAATAGATTTGTATGGAGTGAAGAAGCGACACTGGTGTTGCTAAGCCTCTGGGAAGAAAATATCGGTGGTCTCAGAGGCATTAGAAAGAACCAGCATATTTATATGGAGATGGCTGACAAAATGAAGAAGTTTGGGCCATCCGTGAAGGAAGTCAAATCAAAATTGGACAACCTGATGAGAAAATATAGGTAAGTTGAATGGCATAAATGTCGTTCCTACCAACTTGTTAACATATGATTCATAATTTGCATACAGGCTAGAGCTTGCTAAGGTTGGACCGTCTGGTGGAGCACCATCGGAATGGAAATATTTTGATTCAATCAAAATCATATTTGGCGCATCACAATCGGTGAATTTTCTGGATGAAATGGTACAGAGCCATAGTAAGAACACTTCCATAACCATTAACATAAGCGTGCATGGAAATATAATTTTTTTAAATTATTCCAGATTTAGAGTCTGTGTCAGAAAAGGAACCAGAACCATCAACAAGTAGCGGGAAAAAGCGCAAAAGGGATGTAAGCCAGGAGCTCCTTGACTTGGAACGTGAAAAATTAGCTGTGTTCAAGCAAGTGGCAGCAGACAACAGGGCATTTCAGGAAAAAAATATTAAAACTTTATGAAGTGTAATAAATAAATAAAAAGAATATTTTTAAGAACTGCATTATGTTTTTATTTAGTTATTATTATTAAAATATGTTGCAAGTGCACTTCTAATTTTTTCAGCAGCATCATTTGTGTTTCCCAGTTGTGCAGCTTGATTAGGCTGCGGTCGGTTAACCGGCAAATCCGTTTCCCAACTTTCCTGGATATTGCTCTTATGCGTGTTGAAAAAGTTGTGCAATATACAGCAACAAATAATAATGTATTTGTTATTGTTTTTTGAGTTTTCCAAACCCCTTCCTATGCGACGAAAACGCGCTTTCAGTTGCCCAAATGCATTCTCCACAACTCGTCTCACTTTTGCGAGGTTGTAATTGAAGGCACGTTGCTCCTCGGATGCCTCCAAATAAAAAGGGTACGGCTTCATTACAGATGTTGTAATTCTGAAGGCCGAGTCTCCCAAAATAATAACGGGAACGTTGGCTCCACAGATTTGTTTTGAATTGTCTTCGAACAAAGTCGACGCACTTATCGCACTCTTTAAAAAGGATTGCTCGAATATTTGGGAGTCGTGAACTCTACCTGGTACACCAACATTAATGTATGTGAATCTGTAACTGTAAATTGAGAATGCGACACTTGTTCATTTAAATAAAAAATGCGCAAAAACTTACCGATAGTCGACCAAGAGCAAACAGTACAGTTGAGTACCAACCTTTATAGTTACGGTAGTCAACTGCGTGTTCTGCCGGCGGTTTGATTTCAATATGGCAGCCGTCTGTAACCAGAAATAACATTGATACATATTATGAAATTCATGCTTTACATTTTGCGTTTATTTACCCATTGCTCCAAAGCATTGTGGGAATCCCAGATTTTCGAACCCCTTAACGCAGTCAACCAATTTTTCTTGCGTCAAGAAGTCCGGTGGCATGTACTCGTCTGCCAACTTGGAAATGACTTCCATGCTAAAATCAACCAAAATGGCTCCAACCATCGTTTTGAAATACCGAACAGTCTTCCAACTGTTCGGTACTCTGCCGACGACCCCAGCGTGTACAGCGCAACGGCTATGCGCTTGTCAAGGGGAATAGCCCGGCGAAACGTCGTGTCCATCTTTGCCAGCCCAGGCAACTGAGCTACCAGCATTTCAAATACGTGCCTCTCGCACCTAAAACATTCTTCTAAAAAATTCATCCGAGTTCTGCGGCACATCGCGCTCCCAAAGACTTCCAAACCGCTCCTATAGTTTATTATAAAATAATATTTCATTAAATTAAATGCATCAAATTGCAATATATATTACTTACATATTTCCAAACGCTACGAACGCTCTGATTACCAATCAATGATGAGCTCGACGATCCACACAAGTTAAGCAATAACTGCTCCTCCACTCTAGCGTTGTTTTCCAAAATTGATAATAAAATTGGATCCATGTTTCACACTTGTTAGCTGAATTTATAATTGTTAACTGTCAAAAGATGTAGATGCAGATGTAGAGCATAAGGACAGCTCTCCGTCTTGTTATCAATAAATGCTGTAAATGCTGATGTAAAGTGCTAGTGAGGAAAGGGCATAAGTCTAGGTTTTTGGTGAACATTGGCGATAAGCAGCAAAATGATATGAGTGTATGCAGCAAAATGTATATACATATATGACTATGTAAATGTATGTGAAACATTGGCCGACCCTTTATTTTAGTTTTTAGTTTATTTTCTTTCATTCTTTATTTTCTTATATTCCGAGTTTTCGACAAACGAAATCGACATATGCACAACTAAATACACTTTTGCAGTATGGTAGTTGCGATGGCAAAATTGTTGGAAAGTGTCATAGAGCTAAAAACATGATAGAGTATGAAAGATCAGCAATGCAAAACTGATATTTGCCTGCTTATTTTACTAGACGCTTGTTTCTTTTGCTGTTTGCCTGATAATGCAAATGGTCGATCAGCACAAAATATGATATTTTACTTGCTTGGAAGGTCTTGGTTTTAAGTTTTTGTAGGCAAAATACAAATTCTGCACCAAATTGAATTGATAATATAGTAGAGAAAGGTCAATGAATTGCCTAAAAAATGCTACGCATACAATTAAATATGTCATGTAGAAATACAAAATCACTAACACACTAACACTAGCCAGCCCAAACAAAATGTGTAGAAAGCCTACATATATTCCAGCAAAACTGCAAACATATATGTATATGGGTATAGTTCATAGCTTCACTATGGCAACGTCGCAAAAAGCGATAAGGAATAGGCAAACCATATGATCATATGACGCTCATATGCATACACAGGCAATATAACAAGTAGCCGTGTGCTGCAAAATCGCTGGCTATGGGCGTAAACACAGAGAATGGCTGGCTGGCTGTGCTATGAGGAAAAATAAGGCGTATCATAGTCGACAAGCCGAGTGCGCTTATAATCACGGACGAAATGCGCTGGCAGAGAAAAAAGCAGCGAAAGAGAGAGGTGTCGCCACGATTCCATATTCCAACTGGCAGTCAGTCAAATTTGGCCTCATGACGACTCTATATGAAGTTCCATTCTTGTTGGTATACACAGAGAATGGCTGCCTGGCTGTGCTATGAAAGAAAATAAGCGTAGCACAGTCGACCAGCCGAGTGGCTTAAGATATTCGAACGAAATGCGCTGGCAGAGAAAAAAAAGCAGCGAAAGAGAGAGGTGTCGCCACGATTCCATATTCCAACTGGCAGTCAGAATTTGGCCTCATGACGACTCTATATAAGTTCCATTCTTGTTGCGACCAACGGGGAAAATTTGAATAAGATTCCCATTGTACAAATGGGATTCTAATACAAAAAGATGCGGCATCTTCGAGTTCCAATTACATACTTGCATCTTGCTCTAGTGGAATCGGGTTATTACTCAATTCAGCACTGTTTAAACCAAGTATCGATTACAAATTTTATACTATCGACTATGTTTAAAGCTCTGTTCAGTGCTCTGTAATGCCTTAGACTTTTCATTCCCAGTTGGTCGGTTTCGAACCAACTGGGCAAATGTCGGCTCGACCAACGGGGAAAACCTGTTCTTGTAATGATGATTCCCATTGTTCAACACATGGGATGTTCTAATACAAAAAGATGCGGCATCTTCGAGTTCCAATTACATACTTGCATCTTGCTCTAGTGGAATCGGGGCAACTAAGTCAATTCTTCTATGCGTGTAATTTTGTGTGTATGCATGTGCGTGTGCCATTCGAGAATAGGCAAATCGCAACAACAACACGTGCAGGCTCGTCTAAGCCACGCAGTTTTGGTGGGCCTGGGCTTTGTAATAACTTTGATATGTATTTTGTTTGGGCTAGCTCCCGTGAGATTGTGTGTGCGTCCCTGTATATCTACATGTGCATCTTTAAATGTATGCGTAGCATTTGCCATGTCATTCATTGACCTTCCTCTATCTACTAGTACAAATTTCGGCAAAAGCTTAATTTGGTGCATATTTGTATTATTTGCCTACAAAAACCTACGAAAAACCAGAAAAACAATGCTTCCAAGGCATTTTTGGTGCTCGTCGATAAGTTGCAGGAACAAGCCCACATCACAAAAAACAAGCGTCTAGCAAAATAGGCAGGCAATTATCAGTTTTGCATTGCTGGCCATACATACGCTTTCATATTTTTAACTCTATGACACTTCCCCAACCATTTTGCCATCCCAACTACCATACAGCTATGCAGCGATGCCTACAAATTGCGTAAGTGTATTCACACGTCATTTGCCGAAATACTAAAGCAAATGCCCAAATATTGGGTAGACACTAAGTCTAGATTTTTGGCGGGCCCAGAACCAAAATGACATGTGTTACATTGCTTGTCATTTTTCTATGTCGCTTCTGTTCGTTTGTTTTTTCCGTGCAGTGCGCGGCCGTTTTCTTATGTCGCTTTTGCGCTTTTTGCAGCATTTGACTGTGCCAAGCGTTTTCTAATATTGCTGCTGTTAGAAGGACTTGGCCGTGCCGGCCGCAGCAGATTTCTTATTTCGCTTTTGCTTGTTACATTTGACCGTGCGCGGCCATGTTTTTCAGACGCTCGTGTGTCTTGGATTTGGCCGGCACGGCCGTTTTCTTATGTCGCTTTTGCTTGTTACATTCAGCTGTGCCGAGCGTTTTCTTAATGTCGATTCTGCTTTAGTAAAACACCCAAAGCCCATTTATTTTACTATGACAAGACTGGTATATCGGTTTTGTGGAAATGTATGTAACTGTCAGAAGGAAGAATTTTCGATCCCATAAAGTACAGTACGACCTCGGTTAACGCAACCCTCGAAACACGCAACTCCTCGATTATTGCAACACCCGAATTTTTAACATTGTTGACTCTGTTAAAGCAACTTTTAAAAAAAAATTACCTCATTTAACGCAACTTCCTAAGGAAATCGTATGTTTTAGTTCGTTTTTACCACTCTTCTTTCATTCTCTTTTGTTCATTTGTTCATTCGTCTCTGCTAAAAAATATAAACTGGGGAATTACACGCATTATGCGTAATATAAATTTTTTTCTTTTTTTCTTTTCCTTTTTGTTGTTTGTTTTTCTTTTGATAAATTTTTATTATAAGTTTTTTCCCTCTTTTGAACTTAAAATTTATTTTTCGCCGCTCGCGTTCATCACTGGATTCTTTCTGGAATTTTCTTCTTTCGGTGATCAGAAGGTATTTTTTCAAACAGCGTTGGACACTTCAAGCACAGGATTTTTCTGCATCTTCTTTCTGTTTTTGGACACATCAATCCGGCTAGTAGTGCATGCAAGTATAGTTTTTCGCCTATTCGTATTGGCCTTTTGCCTAAGACACACATATCTCTCGACATCTATTTTTTCTCGACACAATTTCCTTACACAATTTCTTTTTTCACATTCTATCCATTTCTTTTATCGAATTTTCCTCTCTCTGGCCAAACAAAGCGCAATCTGTCTTCTTTTCTTTTTCTTATCAAACTGCCGTCCGTTTCTTCTTTTCCCTTATTAACCTTCATCTGTCTTTTTTCTTCTTTTTCCCTCTCCTACCAAAAGCGCCTTTTTTCTCTTTTCCCGCATTCAAATTACATCTACTTACTTTTTCTCAGCTCTTATCCAAATCTTCTCTCTTTTCCTTAAGCAATCGCTCTTCTCTTCCGCTTCACTATATAACAATTCTGAAAATTATTTTCTTACCTAAAGCGACATCTGCCGGTTTTGTCTTTTCTCTCCCTTTAGCGCCACCTGTCTTTTAATTTCTTTTCCCTCCCCTACCATAGCGTCATATATCTTCTCTTTCTCTCTTTCTTTTCCTTTTCTCTCTCTCTTCGCCATTAGCGCCATCTGTCTCCTATTTTCTAAATTTCTTCCCTCTCCTACCAAGGCGCCATCTGTCCTCTCTTTTTCTTTTAACAACGCCATCTGTCTACTTTTTCTTCTCTTTTAGCGCCATCTGCCTTCTTTTTTCTGCATCATCAATAGTTTCTTCTACCTATTTATTTCTTCCTTCTTCGCCATGTATCTTTTCTTTTTCCTTTTCCTTACCATAACGCCATCTGTCTAATTTTTCTTTTCTTTTCCATAACGCCATCTGTCCATTTTTCCTTTTCTATTTCTTACCTGTGGCGCCATCTGCCTTCTCTTTTTTGCAACAGCAGTAGTTTCTTTTTCTTTCTCCACTCCCACCAAAGCGCCATCTGTCTGTTCTTTTTTCTTTTTCTTTTCCTTACCAAAGCGTCATCTGTCTTTTCTTTTTCTTTTTCTTTTCCTTAACAAAACGCCATCTGTCTTCTTTCTTATCTTTTTTACCAATAGCGCCATCTGCCTCCTCTTTTCTGCATTTTCTCCCTCTTCCGCCAAAGCGCCATCTTCTCTCCATTATTCCCGCACCCAAGTTACATCTACTTATTTTTCTCACTCCCTTTTCCAAGAGTCGTCTAGCATTTTTCTTTTTCTTCCTTCTTTTCCTTATGCAGTCGCTCCCACCCTAGTTTTCTCTCTATTTTTGTTGACAGTTAATTTATCACAGAAAATGCAGATTTAACAGTACCAATTTATTGTAATTATAGTAGGCCTTGTTTTTTATTTATTTTTTTATTTTTTTTTTATTTTTTTTTTTTTTTTTTTTTTTTTTTTTTTACTGGTACAGTAAACGGAATGACGTTGCTCTAAAAAAGTTTATTACAAATGCGGAATCCGGGCCAGGAAAGCGTGTTTCAATTAGAACTTGCGAATATGCTAAAATGGAAAAATCATTGTATTTTAAAAAACGACACGACATTCGCATGCTAAAAGTTTGCGGTGAGAAATTGTCGATTAAGCCAATCCTTGTCGAGCCGTTTCTAAAGGAGTTTCGAGAGAAAGTCAAAGAGTCTGGCTTGCACAAATGCTTCTGGTGAGCACAAAATTAAACCGCTCGTTATCGGCAAATCATTGAACCCCAGAGCATTCCCAAACTATGGGAGCTTACCGGTCGTGTACAAAGCAAACAAAAATGCATGGATGACATTAAGATTTTTTGAAGAATGGTTTCACGATGTGTTTGTTCCTGAGGTAAGTAAAAAAAAAACTAAATGCAGATAATCAAATATGGACTGACTTTTGATCCTTATTTTATTAATTTTTTCAGGTTAGATTATTCCTTTCTTCTAAAAATCTTCCACAAAAAGCGCTGTTGCTTTTGGATAACGCACCTTGTCATCCGAAAGATGGAAACTTAAGAAGTGACGACGGAATGATCTCCATAATGTGCTTTCCACCCAACTGTACTGCTATTCTTCAGCCAATGGACCAAAATGTTATAAACTTTACAAAACTCTATTACAAAAAAGGTCTCTGGGCTCATTTAATCGGAAGTGAAGGCCAAAATGTAGAGAGCAAAATCAAAGCATTTAACTTGTGGCATGCAGTTTGTTTGCTTTCTAATGCATGGGGTAAAGTGTCATCTGATGCTATAAAAAATTGCTGGAATTTGTTGGCTTGTTCTAATGATCAATGGACTGATGAAGATGATTTGCCGTTAAAAGTAATTAGAGATGAACTTCTTCATGAACAATCAATGATTAGCACTGTTTCCAATCATCTTCGTGAAGTTTCAGCCGAAAATTCAATTTCTTTAATGAAATAATTGACTGGATTTACGAAAATGAAAGCGATGACATTCCAGCTGCAGGCGAAGTGGATGAAATCGAAAGTGCAGACGAAATCACCATTGATGTTGTTGTGGCTTCACCAAAAATTAAACTGCAAACTGCTATTAACTCTTTGAACACTTTCATTAAATGGGCTGAACAGACGGAACTTCCAATAAATGACATTTTGAAGCTTCAAGATCTTCGCGAAACAGCAGTTCAGAAAAGCATAAATTGTAAAAAGTTCAGACAAAAATTTCAAAATTTTTCAAAAAATAAATAAAATAATATTAAATCCTTGTTTTAAACGCAGTCTTATTCGATTTTATTTAATTTTAAAGGTAAGCGAAGGCATCTGCATTTTAAAAAGGGCTCGTGGCCACCGGAAAATTTCACCTCAGTTTTCGCAACCACCTCAGTTTTCGCAACATTCCAAATTTTAATAGGTTGGGTTAACCGAGGTCGTACTGTATATATATCCTTGATCAGCATCAACAGACGAGTAGATTTAGCTATGTCTGTATGCTTTATATCATGTTCTTAGGGTATCTCATAGTCGAGCTTTCTCTAACTTTCAAGTGACATCGGCTAATAGGCTCGTCGATTATCAAATTAACGAATATGTAAAGCTAATGCGTGTGCAATATTTAATTGCATTAGCAGCATCATTCGGTGATTTATAGTCTAAGTGTTTACATATTTCTGTGTCCAAAATGAAAAAGTGCGTTGCAAAGGGTTGCGTTAGCTTAGAAAATATAAAATATTTTCGTTTTCGGAGCGGAAAATTCATTTCTGGTGTGAAAATTTGCAACTTTCACCCAGTGCAATTACGTCGAACACATTTATATGTGCTAGGCATTTTGATTCGTCGTGCTTCGGTGCTAATAAGCTAAAAATTGGATCTGTCCCAACAGAGAACTTAGGTATGTTTATTTGTAACAATTGTTAATTGCCATTTATGTATAAGCTAGTGTTGTTTTTGCCGTAGAAAGTAAATTTCAAGTAATTTATTATAGGGCATGATAATGAAATCGAACATTATCCAACATTTTGTGATGAGGCTCGAATTTCTTTGCGACATGTTCGCAAATGTTGTGTAGAGTTTTGCAACTCAACGGCCCCACCTGGCACTCTTTTTTCTTTTCCAACCGACGCCAATCGGCATGATGATTGGAAATCGTTGTGCAATATTGCCAAATCTGCAAGGGACTTGAAAGTCCTACGCATATGCGCAAAGCATTTTGATGCTTCCGATGTAGGTGTGAGAAAAATAAAAGCCACGGCTGTGCCCAAACCTTTTCTTGGCCATGCGGAGCTAGAAGTAGAGCCACCATTTGAGGATGTCAGCGTGCCACTTGATACAGATTTCAACTGTGAAAACTGCCTTAAGTTTGCACAACAGTATGATTTTCACCGGAAACAGTGGAAAAAAGCACAAGAGCAGCTTGAAGACATGAACAAAAAATACAATGAGTTGTTATTAGTTCATCAAGAAAAATTGCGCTCAGATGAGGAGGAGTTGAGCATTTGGAAATGTCGAGCAGAAAGAGACCCTCGTTGTGTTTGTGTGGAGAACAGGGCTCAGCTGTTTGCTAATATTATAACGAATGAGTCTAGAGTTATATATTCCGAAGCTCAAAAAAACTTGTTGCAAAACGTAAATTATGTTTCGAGCAAGGCTTATGTTTTTATGCGCAATGTGCTGCAACTAAGTTTGCCTTCTCCACGAACGCTGCACAGATGGAGCCCAATCAAAAGACTGGACACTGGCTTAGACTCCGCCATAGTGTCTAATTTAAAAAGAGAGGTACTCAAAATGTCTGTTCGAAATAGAAATTGTGTTCTGATGATGGATGAGATTAGCGGCAGGAGAGAGTTGGAGTATAACTCTAATGTTGACTAAATAGATGGGTTTTGTGATCTTGGAAAAAACCAAAGAAACAAATTTGTGGCCAGCAAATTTCTTTTTGTAATGGTGCGTGGCATTTTTGAGCCGTGGAAGTACGTGGTCAGCTTCTACTTTTCTCATACCGCTATTCATACCTCAGAATTAAAAACAATTATTTATGAGAACTTAAAGTGTCTAAAAGAATGTGGTCTTAAAGTAAAAGCAATAGTCTCAGACCAAGGCACCAGTAATGTATCCTGTTACAAAGGGCTACGCGATGCAACGGATACAAATGTAATGCATTACGATGGCGAAAAGATATACTTGCTTTATGACTACGTGCATCTTTTCAAAAGCATCCGTAACACATTGTATGCCGCCAACCTTAACACCCCATGTGGAGTAGCAAGCTGGGGGGTGCTAAGAGAATTCCACGAAATTAATAAGGAAAGCACTATTCGCCTAGCCCCAAAATTAACAGACGACCACATTAGTCCAGGATTGTACCAGAAAATGCGAGTAAGCCTCGCCATGCAAGTATTCAGCCATACTGTCGCACAAGGCATCGCGACTTGCATTGAATTGAAGAGATTTAAAAATGCCGATAATATTGCTTGTGCTAAAGCAACTAAAATCTTCATTGCGACCATGAACAACAGATTTGACTTGTGCAATGGTCACTCCTTTGACAGCAAAAACCCTTTGAAGCATCCCGTCACAAGGACCAAAGGCAAAATGGAGAAGCTGGAAGAGTTAGCTAAATTTGTGCAAAGATTGAGTCCCGTCCGTCCAAATCGCAATTTGTGTATTGAGGGACTGTCATACACACTGCGTGGTATGATAAGTCTGTGCAGAGACTTATTTGAAGACACGGAAACACAATTCGTCATGCTTAGCAGATTGAACCAAGACCCGCTGGAGAACTATTTTGCAACGCTTCGCTCCAAACTTGGTAACAATACCGATCCATCGGCACGCGAGATCCATTATTTGACGGCTAGGATAGCGTCAATGAAAATTCTGACGCAGAACTATTTGCACAACGAGAACTGCGAGAATGACTGGGACTTGAATTTGGATTGGAATTACGCGCCTGAAGTCGAAGAAAGTGCAGTTGACAGTTCGACACCTGCGATGCCACCACCAACTGCGAACACAGAGGACACTGAACTCTCCACATCAGCAGCAGCAGCAACAGCGAGATATTTTGTCGGCTACGGACTACGGTCTCAGCTATCAAAGAAAATAAAGTGTGCCAAATGTGACGAGATTATGGTTAAGTATGACAGCTTAAGTCTACTTTCGGAGGAGTTTATAAAGCACAAAAACTATAAGGACGATAAGCTCTGTTTGAAAAATCCATCAGACTACTTTTTGAAGTTTGTCAGAGCCACTTTGCGATATTTTCTAATTTTTTCACGCAACTCCACACGTGAAGGAAATTAAGCGCAGAATAGTGGAAGCATGCATTTCGCAGACTGACTTAAAATATCCTGAATGGTTTCAGAAAGATTTGACGTGCTACGATCACAAGGTGATGATGCTGGATCATTTGATTTGCGTATTGCTTCGCAAATCGGCTCAGTGGTTGCTTGATTCGGAGCTAGCCTGCAATAAAGCTCGGAAGAGGATTTGCGACTCAGTTGCAAACAAGCATGATCCGCAAAGCAAAAAAAACGCCAAATTGTTTATATAAGCCCTGCTATGGCTCGTTATTGTTATGGTGAATATACCTCAAGGCGAAACCAGCCAATAAATGGTTAATGCGCTGCATGCAGTACCTCAATGGTGGTGTGGAAATCTGCATTTATTGATAAGTTATAAAAATAATAAACATCATTGACATTTCCTTATTTACTTCCAGATTAAATAACTATTACATGTATTATTATATTATATATATTTTAATTTAATTATTTTAATTTGAATAAATTTTGATTTTATGTCAGCTGTTCAAAGTTGACAATAAGAAAGTAAAACAATAAAATAAAAAGTAAATAAAATAATTGTGTGTGATACTTTTTTTAGATCGAATGTCTTAATAGGCAGAGAACAACACAGCGTACAAATAAATACAAATAAATATTAAATGCATGTGCACACACAAAAACGAAAATGTCTTCAATTGCCAGGTTTCATATTTTGTGCGGCTTATCTGTTTTGCTTATTTTGTGAATCCACACACACACATTAACAGACTAACACTAATAAACGAAGAAAAACCCTGCGGTACGCGGTACCGGTGCTAGACTAGCGATACCCTGCGGTACGCGGTCCCGGTGCTAGACTAGCGATATGCCTAGAACTCAGTGATGAGTACTGGTGCACACTCGCACCACCAGCAATGTATTTACCTAACGAATTTAACTAGAGAATGTCCGCAGAGCGTACCGAGCGGTACGGCGGTGCATTACCACTAGCTAACGATATCCCTGGGGCCAAAGGCTTAGGACGCCCAAGCTAACTCTTTCGTTAGGCTTTCGCTCAAGGCCTATCGCTAGCTATTTCCCTGGGGCCAAAGGCTTAGGAATATCGTTAGGCCGCCCAAACTAACTATTTCGCTAGTACAAGTTGCTAACATTTACGCTAGTACAAAATATAAACGAAGACACGTTGGTAATTAAAATATTAACAAAATTAATTTATTTTTAAATTTTGAATAAAAAAGTGCTACTTATGTTAAATGTTTTTAATGTTTTAAATTATTTGCTTAATTGAAGTAATTTATTTAGTATTTTAAGTTTTAAATTATAATTGTATAGTTCCTTAAAGTTAAGTTTAACTGTTGCAAATGTAAAACCTGATTGTGACCAAGTAGTGCATTAATTTAAAAGTGTATAGCTTGTAGCACTAGGAAAATTTAAATAAAATTACAAATTACAAAAATTACTTAGGCTTAATATTATTTTTCTTAATTATTCTTTTTTTTTTTGGAGTTGCATCGCCTTACGCAGCTCCGGCGGCCCTACATCGCACTTAGAAATTGCGTCTGTAATGTAAAAAAAGATTAAATTTAATTTGAATTGTATGTCTTTTACTGTATTCTTTTTTTTACCTATTAACGACGTAAATGAATCGGACGATACTTCCGCTTCCCTATCACTTCTATGGTCAAAATTTTGCAACTCAGATGCATCCTGCAGGCATGCGCTCATAAATTTGTTTAAACACTTTTTTTTTCATTATTTACCAAACGCCTCAGATGTCTTTTACAAACAAATTTCTTTGTGACCTTCATTATAATTATTATATATTTTTTATACTCGATACCGAAGGTAAAGAGTATATTGGTTTTGTGCAATGTCCGTCATGGTGTCTGTCCGTCTGTCCGTCTGTATGGTTGCAAGTTTTTTCCACACCCTTCAAGCTAGGGACTTGAAACTTTCCAATTCTCTTTATCTATGGGATAGTAACTGGGGCTGGCAAATCGATAAATTCGATAACTCAAAACCGATAAATCCACATATTTCGCACATCCTTACAGCTATAAGTACCAAATTTGGTAAGAAGATAGCTATTAGCAACCCCCCAAAAACTGCATCAAAAATTTTGGAGCCACGCCCCCCCATTCCGCCCCCAGCCCCCTCGCATTTAAAAGTCAAAATAGCCCATATCTCCCACAGTTTTTGAGCTATAGCCACCAAATTGGGTGCCAAGATAGGTGATGATGACCCCCTAAAAACCGCACCAAAAGTTTGGATGCCACGCCCACCGATACTGCCCTAGCCGCCCCCATCCACCCCAACGCTTCGTCAAAAACGGGAATGCGTGTATCTTCCAGAGTTGTGGAGCTAGAGCCACCAAATTTGGTAGGAAGATAGCTGGCACCAACCCACAAAAATCTGCATCAAAGTTTTGGAGCCACGCCCACCCATTCCGCCCTCGTTTCCCACTTTTTCAAACTACGAGCTAGAGTCACCAAATTTGGTATGAAGATAGCAATTGACATTCCACAAAGATCTGCATCAAAAATTTGGATGCCACGCCCACCCATACCGCCCCCAGCCCCTTTTTCACCACTTTTACAAACTTCGAGCTAGAGTCACCAAATTTGGTATGTAGATAGCAATTGACATTCCACATAGATCTGCATCAAAAATTTGGATGCCTCGCCCACCCATACCGCCCCCAGCCCCCTTTTCCACACTTATTACAAATTTCGAGCTAGAGTCACCAAATTTGGTATGAAGATAGCAATTGACATGCCACAAAGATCTGCATCAAAAATTTTGATGCCACGTCAACCCATACCACCCCAGCCCCCCTTTCCCTACATTTTACAAACTTTGAGCTAGAGTCACCAAATTTGGAAGGAATATAGCTGTTGGCATCCCCATCTGCATCGGAGAATCTTTAAGGTAGCGTACACCCCTGCCGCATCCGTACCCCTTTGCAATCAGGCCTCTTTTTACCGGTTTTAATACTGGTATCGAGTATGCCGCAGTCGGTTGCGTCCGACTGCAACGTTTCTACTTGTTTTGTTTTGATTTTAACTTTATTCAACGTTTATTTAAATAATATTCAATTATGTACTTACAATTATGGTACAGTAATTGATTTATTAATTAATTAATTGATTGGTTGTAAAATTATGATGTGATGACCCGCACTCGCTTGATAACTTTTCACTAATGACTGCACCGAAAATGCGCTCGCGACAATGCAAATTTGAAGACAAAAATTGACAAAATT
This sequence comes from Scaptomyza montana, assembly GCA_018904305.1. NCBI lineage: Eukaryota > Metazoa > Arthropoda > Insecta > Diptera > Drosophilidae > Scaptomyza > Scaptomyza montana. Next base: position 168,042 of record JAEIGR010000143.1, read on the forward strand.
ATGGTTATAACCAGTTAATGAAGGGAACATACCCAAATTACGTGACCAATTTAGGGGGGGGGGGGTCTTAAAAATACTACACTTTGTCACAAGGGGGAGGGGGGAGATTCGGTTTTTATCACGTAGTAAATTTTTTAAAATTTCAACGTTTTTCGAGCTGCATTAAAAAGTGGGGCATAGCGTGGTAACACTGAAAAAAGTTTTTATTAAAATTTGGATATTAAAATAAAGCCTAAAAACAACAAAAATAGTAAGCTGCGAACTAATTAGGATAAATAAAGGGAAAAAAAATTTTTTAAAGCCATATTTATAAATGATTACGTAAAAACAGGGGGGGGAGGGGTTTGGCAATTTACTACGGGTAGTCACCGAGGGGGGAGAGGGGGTAAAAAATTGTACAAAAGTGTCACGTAATTTGGGTACGTTCCCTAACAGTTAACTTTTCACACACGCTTTGTCTTGTTCTGTTCCTTTGTCGCTTTGATTGTTTTGTGTTTTTTTTTTTATTTGCTTAACGACTCTATGCATTACTGGTCGCTAGGTAAATCACTAGCTTGCAGTGATGCACCGTATGATTTTATTTTGTGTTTTTCGTTTTATTTGCCTAGCGACTCTATGCATTACTAGTGCCTAACGATTTAGCTAGCGACTAGTGATACATCGTAGGGCTGGTTAGTTTTGTTTTTCGTTTTATTTTCCTAACGCCCTCTACATTACTCGAAGCTAACGATTTAGCTAGCTACTAATGATGCACCACAGGACTAGAATTTGGTATGCCTTGACACCAGCCGTACCGCAGGGTATGCCTAGAACTCAGTGATGAGTACTGGTGCACACTCGCACCACCAGCAATGTATTTACCTAACGAATTTAACTAGAGAATGTCCGCAGAGCGTACCGAGCGGTACGGCGGTGCATTACCACTAGCTAACGATATCCCTGGGGCCAAAGGCTTAGGACGCCCAAGCTAACTCTTTCGTTAGGCTTTCGCTCTAGGCCTTTCGCAGTAGGATCATCGCTAGCTGTTTCCCTGGGGCCAAAGGCTTAGGAATATCGTTAGGCCGCCCAAACTAACTATTTCGCTAGTACAAGTTGCTAACATTTACGCCAGTACAAAATATAAACGAAGACACATTGGTAATTAAAATATTAACAAAATTAATTAATTTATTTATATTAAATTATTATTTCAATATCCAAGATATTTCCATCTTCCAAAAACTTAAAAATCAATTAATAAACAATATAATTATAGCTTGTTGCCAGTCAATATGAGAGATGTATATACATAATATAAAGATAAAAAATATGGTTAGGGATCAAGCTTTAAAATATACAGCCTACGGTAGATTTTACCCTCAGTCGCCCCCAGAATTTTATCGGACAGCCACATAGTATTCTTTCGCAGCAAAACCAAAAGAAAGTAATCTAAAATATATTGCCTGTGCTCAAAGCAGGAATGGGTATCGGAAAACCAATCGAAAAATTAAGTATGTCTTTTGGCGTGTTTAACCATTCCTTTATTTTTTTTTTAATATTTCTAGAATGTGGGTACATGTGAAAAATTGAATGAAATATTTGATACATTAATGTTATGAATTCAAAAAATTCGGTTTGAGGAGCTTTTAGGTGAAACGAGTTATTTAATGACTTGAAATTTTTATTAAATAAGAAAAGCTCTGAATTTGCGCAATCGACTATTTCATCTTTTAATAAAGATTGGCATGTCCCACATTTAAACTTTTGCTGTGATCTATGAAGTACAAACCCTGCAAAATAACGCAACGAATTCTCACTCCTTGTACTTATTGAAGTGGAAGGGCGATAATCGGAAGGTACATTAATGTTAGAAATTGAGGTATCGCCCAAGTTTTCTTCATTTTGCTGTACTGCATCACGATAAAGTACAGCATCACTACGAAACTCGCGAGCTGCCTCATCAATAACATTAATGAGCATTGTGTAACCATCCGGCTCGCAGTTACTTTTCGTTGTCTTTGAGGTAATAAACTTCATTGACAACATCTTCGATAATATCGCGTTAAACTCGAACAACATTGGATTATTATTCGATGCACCCCTGCTTCGAATTAAATAAAACAAATTTTCCAATGCATCTTGGTTCAGACGCGATAACATCAAATAGTATACATTTGAGCCGTCACTCCATATGTCCTTATAAAGCATCAATACTGCATTTAGAGTAAGGATGACTCCATAAAGACAGAATACAGTGCGATTACAATAACACATTGCAAAATACTCTTTCATCTCGATTATATATTGCTCTATGCGGTTGTTATTTTGCAACGCCACTTTGTACGGATTTCTGTTTGATAAACTACAACTATTAAGGCAATCAAATAGTCTATTTAGCCTTTCAAAAAATTTAGCTGTGGCTAACGCTACATCCCTACAATTATTAAATGTCCCATTATCAATTAAAGTTCTAATCGCAGAAGAACCGTGTGGCTTCGGATAAACATGTTTCCTTGTTAGTTTCGGACATAATTTGGTAGACGTATTTTTATTGTCAACATCAAATAGCTTGGCAACTATTTCCCATGACACCGTACCGTCTGGGGTTTGAATGCTTCTGCGCGTTAAAGTATTCCTAATTGATTTAAATAAGTGTGGGGCATCATAAATGCCGAAAATGTTTTCCCTATTAACTGAAAAATATGGGCTTTCCTTGATTACCCCCAGTTTTTTAAGAGCCCCCCTGTTATTTTACCCTTGGTCGCACACTACTGCTCGAATATTTACACCCAAACTTTGCGCGGCTTTTATGTTCTCGACTAATTTTCCTTTGATTTGTAAAGTTAACATACCATTAGCCGTTGCAAAATAACTCAACACATATTTCCAGTTGTCGTAAAGACCCTTACCATGAAAACTGAAATATGTTTGCATAGTTCAGGCTCTTTAACGACACCATCATCAACAAATCCTTCCACTTCATCAAGACAAGAGTTGTAGTGCAAGCCTCTTTAATTGTAATTTCGTCAAATAATAACACAGCTTGCCTACTTGTTTCGGTCATGCTTGAAAATATTTGACGTAATTTACTCGATAAGTGTTCATTTAAACCCGGAACCATATATTTTATCGGAGCCCACCTTCTCAAGGATGTTTTCGACGGAAAATTCAACCCCAAAGTATCCCGCATGTAATCGTAGGCTCTAGCGGAATAGAAATTAATGCTTTGTGCAATTACTTTCATCTTCTTCCCATGACTGCTTATTTTTGAGCAGTGTTTTACAGACGGACTTTGAATTTTCGGATAAATTTTCATATCACTAATTACACCGAGCACGTTGCTATTAACTCTACTTTTTCTAGAAAACCGCGTCTTTTGCAGTTTTTGAAGCGTAACGCACTTCGCAGGGTTTGAACTTTACCCTTCAAAGACTTTAATTTAATTTTTTGAGCATCAAATTTTTGCTGCAAATCCCAGTATTTATTTCTATAATACACTTCATTTTGCTCTTTCTTAAGACGGTTGGAGCAAAATTCATTGACTTCTGCAGTAGAATTTAAGAAATTTTTTGGACGGACTAATTTTGGACTGACTTGGACTATCGTTCACATATTCCCAAATGTTTTCATTTTTTTATCTTTAAAATTTAAAAACTCTCCCATATCAAAAGATTCTTCGCTTACCCTGTCAACTTCCCTGAAGAACTTTTTCTTTGTTGGTGGCACATAGTCCATAATTGCCTCATCGTCTTCCTCAAATTCGAAAACATCGAATTTGTAAGGGTCATCCTCCAGCTTCAACGCCGGCACTGCTCCTGCCTTTAAATATTTTTCCCAATATATTTGGCCTCAAAGTGGGCGTTGCAAATGCGTGCGTTTTCAATTTTCGTGCCTTCTTCCAAATTGCAGTTTTCCAGCCACAAGCGTCGTGCACACGCGTCTTTCGGGAAGTTGAAAAGACGCACTGCATTGTGCTCCACGCTGTTTCTATAACTCCGCATGCACGTCTTGATAACGCACTTGCTGCCATCTCTTCGTTTTGCCATAATATAAAATAATAATTATAAAAAGTTAACAAATATATAGCACAATTAGTTTTAATAAAAACTTGACCGCCCTTTTCACTTGTAGTTTGTGAACTGCAGCAGTGGCAGCTCTAATTGCGCCAAATGTGATAAAGGCGCGCGCATAATAAGAAAGGCAATATCGCGCCCAAATTGCATATATATATGTGTGTGTGTTGTTATTGATGCGCGCATATGTTTTGCTGGTGTAGCGAAAGATGACATACGCCAGTATTGGCAACTAGTTCAGTACTAGACTAGAACTAGTTGCAAAGTGGAAATGACTGGTTCTCGCTCGATTGCTTTTCAATGCTAACAACTGTTTACTTTTACATGGGGATGTCCTAGAGGGCAACTAGTTCTGCTTAGCATTACCTTGAAATAGTTCTGAACTAGTTCTATTGGGACAAAATTAGAACTAGTTGCCAACTGACTACTTTGGGTCAAAACTAGAACTAGTTGCCAACTGACTACTTTGGGTCAAAACTAGAACTAGTTGCCAACTGATTACTTTGGGTCAAAACTAGAACTAGTTGCCAACTGACTATTTTGGGTCAAAACTAGAACTAGTTGCCAACTGACTACTTTAATAACAATATTGCAATTCATTTTAGTTTTGACTCAAAATAATAAGTTGTGCACTATTTTTGCGCTGAAAATAAATAAGAATATAGGTAAAAAATAAAAAAAAAATCTTTTTCATTTCAACAACTTTTTTTTTCACAAAAAATTTTCTTTTCTTTTAAACATACATACATATTTACACATCTGGTGAAGTTGGCAAATTTTTTTGCCAACGCATATATTTTTAAAAACCGCTTTTTTTTGAACTTGAATAGCCGCCCTCAGCTCTTCTTCAGGAGGTTTTTCCCCCTCAGGTATTGAAGCTGAAAGATATAAAAATTTATTGTTTTTTATACAATAAGTATAGATTCAATGGGTCTATAAACTATTACCTAATAGCACATTGTAAAAATTAATATGCTCTTTTAATGCCCTTTTCCCGTGAGTGCCAGAAACATTGTATGCTTGTATTATGTTGTCCGCCAGTACACGTTGCAGCCCCTTTTTTTAACCCAAGCGGCTGTATTATTGATCTTACAGCCTTGATCTAAAATGTATAAGAAAACGCAATAAGAATGTTTAAGTAAACGCAATGAGAATTAAAAGATATTATTACTTTTACTCACATAGTAATCTCTTGTTTCCTCTGTTATATCGTTGTTGAGAATTATAAGTTGCTCCTCGGTCTCCAGAGGAAATTTGGTGCGGTACATGTTGTCCGACGTCTTATGCCGCAGCAATTGCGACAGCATGACCCTTTGCTCTGCAATCGCACTTAAAGCAACGTTGAGCTGATCTTTAAAAAAAAAAAAGGAGTTTTTATATGTGTATGTCTGAAACTCTAATAAAGCATAAGGATTTTGTACTTTTCAAAGCTCCGCATTCCTGCTGCAAGAGCAAATTCTCCTTCTGCACTGTTTCTGTAAGAAATTATGAATTGTATTAAGATCATACTTAAACATTTAAGGCATACCCAAAATCTGCTTGTTTTCCTGCAGTATTGTTTCTGAAAATAAAATGAATGACTCAATTAAATTACTTTAAGCACTTTATTTGAATTTGTTTATCTAATTACCTTTCAACTCAACCATTGCTCTTTGCAAGTCCTCAATTTTGGAGTCTGCGTTGCGGCTACCGGTATCAGTCTCTGCAATTAAATAAATATGTATATATAGGCGAGATATAAGGTTATTTGTACTTTAAACGGCTCTCACCATTATCGTCGAAGCAAACACGCTTTACTTTAGATGTGGTGGCAGGTATTTTTTAAAATGTTTCTGAAAATGTTATTATAATAAGAATACATAAATTTTCAATTTAAGACTTTGCAACTGTTTTTTTTTTTGGCTTGCGAACCAAGGTGGGGAAATCATCTAAAGATACTCTGAATACCATTATAAAGAGTATGCCCGATTCGAACCTAACACAAAATGTTAGGCGCACCTACGGACTAAAGACCTCCTATGCAAATGTCTTAAAAAAAAAAAAAAAAAATTGACGTATAATATATATGCAAATATAAAAAACATGTTTTAACTATTATAGCAGTGAAGCAGTGGCATTAACAACAACTCCCCCTGTATGGTATACCGATAGCTTTAGATTCTAACTCTGAAACTAAAAATTGTTCCTCACAGCTCGATGCGTTATTATCAACTAAAAATATCCCAATAGTTTTTGATTCTACGGGTTCAATGAAAAAGTTCTTAATATTTTGTTGCCGTATACCTATAATAGTTCCCCCATGATCTTTATTAAATCTTAACCCTCTAACTGGCAAAACTCTAATAGTGAAGCAAAAACATCCATATTTATTTTTTAGGGTGATTTGGTCCACCTAAACTCAAATTTGAAGTCAGATTTGTGATTGGTTGCGTCAGGTTGCGCACAGGTAAAAAATAAAAATGACCGCCTCAAGACGGTCATGCCGGTTAGAGTCAACATAAATATTTGTATACGTTTAAATTTTTTTATTTTTTTATTCTAAACTTTGTATTTAGTTAAATTATAACATATTGTGATCTAAATTTCATTATAATAATAATACGTTCAAGTTTTTATTGATAAAACGGTTGTTTTTTTACATTTATGGTTTATGATAATCTAAAAAAACAATTTTTTGATTGAGTACAGCATAAATTTAATTCGCATTTCTGGCAAAAACATTGTGTGTCAGAGGACTTGCAATGTTTGCACCTTTTTTCCACCTTTTCTATCTAGCCAAACAGTAAAGTGGTTAATCCCATCAAAACGAACATCAGCAGTGTAGAATTGCTCGCAATCACCAATAATTTACCATTAGGTATGTGGGTACACTGTATAAATAGTACAGCTATGTTGAGCAATTTCATATACTTATGTTGCCTTAAACCGGCATGACCGCCTTGAGACGGTCATTATGTTTTTGCTTATAAAACACATAATTTTAAATTTTTTTTAAAAGTTTAAAGTGCATTTCTCTAAAACATAGTTCTATAAACATACCTGCAAATATTTAGACACTTTGAAAATCGTTGACTTTATTTTTTTCGCACTACAAAATTTTCTTTTGTCGTGTTCACTTTTGACGCTTGTTTACAATGCTTTGTGTCAATCAAATGTCAACTACAAGTGCAAATGATAAAATAACTCAACCAAAATTTTTACAAATGATAAAATACTATATTTATGAGGTATTCCCATTCATACTTTTTTCATAAATTTTGACAGAACAAAGAAAAACAATCAGAAAACATGACCGTCTGGAGACGGTCTTACCAGTTAGAGGGTTAAAATTCTGACGGGTATGTTCTTTTTAATGTAGCAATAATTGTTTGGGAAACAAGAAGTTAGCAAAAAATCTTTAAAAATGCATTTATTATTAGTAATGACGGGTTGGTTTAATTCTATTTTATTTTGAAATTGTACTTCTGAAATTCGCCTATGTATTTGTTGAAGAATCTTTGTAGGCTTTCGAACACAGTTTTTAAGTGTTTGTAAATAATTCTCAAAAGCATAACAAGAGTCATTCACTGGATCACCAACTATTTCGACTGTATTCTTAACGTGCAGCAAGCTGTGTACATTGTACGACACACTGTTTTCGCCAAAGATTGCTGGAAAATTCTCAACAAAAAGTTTTAACATTTGTTGAGACATTTCTAAGTTCTTGTCGCGTTGCAGTGGACAACAAAGTAACCTATAGGCACAATGCAGTAAACAAAAAACATAATACTGGTCACTATCAACTTCATCTTTTAAAGCGACGATTCCAGTGTACAACAAAAATTGCCGAAACTCAGTTGCCTTCCAATGCATAAGCTCATCTAATGCCCTTGGTTTCCGCGCAAACTCTTTTGGTACGAAATTACGTAAGCTAACCAATTTTTCAGATATTTTGTTTATTTTGTAATGAAATTTTTTTCAAGACTTTATTTTTTTGCAACCGCACTAAAAATTTTCTCATCACTCCCAATTCTATAAGGTGCATACAATCTAAGGGTATCTGAGTAACCATACCTACTTTAATATTTTCTAAAACCGATTTTTGGTCTAAGTATTTTGCCAAATGTTGGTTTGGATATTTCCTAGATGAAAAGTCATCGTCTGTTATTAACTGTCCACACGTTATACTATATGTAAGCGTGCCATTAATTTTTTGGCAACCTGAGTACATTTGGCGCAACCGTGACAAGAAGTGTGCCCCGGTGTTCCGCTTATAAACGCTCTAGCTGGTGCATCGCAAACAATAGCTCTAAGCCCTACACCTATTCTCCTCCCGTTTAGATCCAATCCACTTTCTGTAAGTTCGCACAACTCATTACAAAATTTTTCTAAATATTTATCACTATTTTCAGGTTTGGTATTACCTAAAAAGACCCCGGCCGGAAAATTTGGAGCATTCCTAATCTTATTTACTCTCACTAAAATGGGCCAAAGCTGTGCTCTTGAACTTTTAAACAAAGGCAGTCCGTCTATATTTACATCAATATTGATGTCGCTTGGCAGCTGCACTGCCCCCGATAGTTTAATTAACTGTTTTTTTAACCCAACATTCAAGTAGTTACCACCGCACATACTTTCAATATAAGGTTTTTTTTTCTGATGAAAGTTTATAAAAATTGTTCACACATAAACCTTCACTTTGTAGAACTTTAATGAGGGCAATAACTGCATTCTTTCTTGGTTTAAATTCAAGAAACCAAAACTTTAACTTTTCATTTAACGATAGTAGTTTTTCGTCATCAGGAATTTCGAACACAGAATCATTGTTTTCGTCTAAGACGTCACCAAAGTCAAAGTCAACTTTATTAGCTTCAACACCCTCAATATGAATATTCTTATTTTCACAAATTTCGCTATATTTTCTTTTTACACCGCACACTTCTGTTTCACTTGCCACTGCTTCTTCTAAAATGTTCTCCCTCTCTTTTTTTATCAAACGCCTCATATGCCTTTTGCTGATCATGTTTTTTTATGTATGTATATATATTTGGAAAAAGTTAGGTATATAAATAAAGTTCGGTACTTCTCGTTTTTTTTATTTATTTGTTGAATATATATATTTTTATGTATTTATGTGGTTCCTTTTTGTTGCTGACTCCTTTGTTGTTGTTACACTTTTTATGTGTTTATTTAAAACTTTGTTGTTGATTTGTTTGCTCTTGTATTTTTATACACTTGTTTTTAATTGTCTTTATATATATATTTTTAGATTAAATTGTTTTAAGATTTTAAAGCACAAAATTTTATAATGCACAGCACAGCGTGATCACAATTGCACTAAAACTGGCAAAAATTAGCCAAGCATAAAACGCATAATGCTGCATTTACACTAGTTGATAAACAAGTCAACGTTGATATCAACTTTATCAATCCTAGTGTGAACAGCTATCAACTTGATCAACTTTTGCGTTGACAGTAGATTGACAATGCGAAAATCATCAATTGTTGCTCTGAGTGTAAACATAGTGTAAACACTTTGTGTCAACAGTTGAAGTCACAATCGGCGCGTTGAAAACACAAAATTAAGTTGAGCTCATGTTCATTCTTTTGCTTTGTGTTGACAAACTTTATGTACATATTATAGGTGGCAGCACTTCGCTTCGCCACCCGTTTTTATAAATGTTGTCTGCTTTTTCAACTGTGCAGTCTATAAAAACAATAATTAGTAATAAAAGCTATTTAAAAATAAAATTTTATTTATTTTTATGCATATTTATTGAACCATATTTTAATATCGAAAGTAGACCTGCTTCAGTTGCTAGAATCAAAACCACTGCTGCCGCTATTTTCATCTTCTTCGCTGTTGCCATTGTTCTGATTTTATTCTAAAGTAAACAAATTGCTTATCAATTAGTTTTAAGTTACATATGCATTAGTACTTACCACTTTTTTACTTTTTTCAATTAACAAAACACAATATCGATTACAATCAGTTTCGATACATTCACAACATCGACGGCAACGAAAAATGCTTAGCAACGTGAATGTCAACGAATGTGGATATCAACTGGTGTAAATTACTCTCAACTTCAATATCAACGCGTTGGCATCTTGCGCGTTGCTCAACTCGAAAATTAGTTGGCAACCCGATTTTTTTGTCAACTCAGTCAACTAATGTAAACACAACAAATGCGTTGACGTTGGATATCAATTGTTGATATAGCTAGAATTGACGCTGCATCAACTAGTGTAAATGCACCATAACACAGAAATCAAAATTCAACCGGTAAATATTAAAGAAGACAAAGGGATAACAAACAGTTACAGCATATAATTTGTTGTTGTGCTGCAGCTGGCAAATGTACTCGCTAACTCTTTTCCTCGCGCTTTGTCTCTTTCCATTCGCTAAGGCAAAGCAAAGCAATTGCTCTCTCAAATGGTTTTCAGCAAAGAGAGCAAGAGAGCACTCAACGCATAAAGATTGTGAAAACGTTTTACAACTGACTACCCACCGCATTACTTTAGAACTAGTTGCAAAATAGTTAGTTGAGAACTAGTTGAGAACTAGTTGCAAAATAGCTAGTTGAGAACTAGTTGCAAAATAACTAGTTGAAAACTAGTTGAGTTTTGGAACTGACTACAAAGTTAACTGGCGGGTAGTGTCTACGTCATTTTCCTATGTCACTTGTATTAGTTAGTTTTAAGCGTGCATAATATTTATTATAAAACTCCATAATGAGTAATAAATATATTAAAAAGTAAAGTATACGTAATAAAGTTGTTTATTATACTTAATAATGTTTATTAAAATTGTCTTAATCATATGCATATATACAGTGACTCACAGCTTAAATGATGCAGGGTCAAATAAAAAGTTTAAGGTGCTATATATTTTAAACCAGAGGAAAAACAAAAAATGTTTAAACGCCAATTTGTTTTATGTTTTATCACATTTTAAAAGGAACTTTATTTGTTTCTAAAATATTGCTAAGTTTTATATATACACTAAAAACTAAAAATACATCTAAAATATAGGTCACAGCTTAAATGATGCAGACACAAACCAGTTATATTTTTGCCGAATAAAAGGTTTAATAAGGATTTTACTACTTAGTATGTAATCCCTTAACCTTTACAATAGCCCTTAACCTATTATTCATCGAAGAGACCATCTTCCAAGTGGTTTCCGGGCATATTTTGCTCCATTCCTCCAGCAGAGCATTTTTAAGGTCCTATTTGCTGGAAATCCGATGATTCCGGATGTTGTTCTCCAGCATAGTCCACAAATTTTCAATAACATTTAAATCTGGAGACTGGGCCGGAGGAATCATGACGTTGGGGCTTTTCCAGGTAAGCCAGGACTGCACTATTCCGGACGTATGTTTGGGGTCGTTGTCGTGGTAGAACCGAAAATCACGTCGGATTCCTAACTTTTTGGCGCTTTGGATCAAATTTTCTTTAAGAATATTGAGGTACATAGTCTAATCCATCGTCGACTCAAAAAATCAAAGTTTCCAACGCCGGCTGCCGACTTACATGCCCATACCATCACACTTCCTCCGCCATGCTTAACTGTTGCTTTTACGTTTTTTGGATCCAGCTCAGTGTTGGGCTGTCACCACACAAAATTTCACTCATTCGACCCAAAATGGTTGAATTTGGACTCGTCTGCAAAAATTACTGTATTCCAAAAGAAATTTTGCGTGGCGACAGCCCAACACTGAGCTTGATCCAAAAAACGTTAAAGCAACAGTTAAGCATGGCGGAGGAAGTGTGATGGTATGGGCATGTAAGTCGGCAGCCGGCGTTGGAAACTTGGCGATTTTTGAGTCGACGATGGATTAGACTATGTACCTCAATATTCTTAAAGAAAATTTGATCCAAAGCGCCAAAAAGTTAGGAATCCGACGTGATTTTCGGTTCTACCACGACAACGACCCCAAACATACGTCCGGAATAGTGCAGTCCTGGCTTACCTGGAAAAGCCCCAACGTCATGATTCCTCCGGCCCAGTCTCCAGATTTAAATGTTATTGAAAATTTGTGGACTATGCTGGAGAACAACATCCGGAATCATCGGATTTCCAGCAAATAGGACCTTAAAAATGCTCTGCTGGAGGAATGGAGCAAAATATGCCCGGAAACCACTTGGAAGATGGTCTCTTCGATGAATAATAGGTTAAGGGCTATTGTAAAGGTTAAGGGATTACATACTAAGTAGTAAAATCCTTATTAAACCTTTTATTCGGCAAAAATATAACTGGTTTGTGTCTGCATCATTTAAGCTGTGACCTATATTTTAGATGTATTTTTAGTTTTTAGTGTATATATAAAACTTAGCAATATTTTAGAAACAAATAAAGTTCCTTTTTTAAATGTGATAAAACATAAAACAAATTGGCGTTTAAACATTTTTTGTTTTTCCTCTGGTTTAAAATATATAGCACCTTAAACTTTTTATTTGACCCTGCATCATTTAAGCTGTGAGTCACTGTATATATTTTGTTATTGTTTGTTCGCTCATATGTTTTGCTGGTGTAGCGATGTTACACACGCATTGCAGTATTTACATTTATGCGTGCAGTGCTTGGCCGTATACTTATGTCTCTTTTGCACTTGTTAATTTGGCTATGCAGAGCGTTTTCTTGTGTTGTTTCTGCTTTAGCAATGTAAAACTGACAATTGCCTATTTTGCTAGACGCTTGTTTTTTTGTGATGTGTGCCTGGTCAGCAAATGTTCGATGAACACCAAAATTGCCTTGGAAGTATTGTTTGTCTGGTTTTTCTTAGGCTTTTGTAGGCAAATAATACAGATTTAGTCAAATATTGTCTGTTTAGCGTTTGCCGAAATTCATATTTGTTGAGAAAGGTCAATGAATTTGCCTGGCAAGTGGTAAGCATACATTAAAATACGAGCCCTGACCACTATTAATTCGTACGACACGTTTTATGAGGTATACGCAATGTTTTATGGAATGTATGGTCAAAGTATGGAATCAATGGAAAGGTCATTAAATTTCCGTTTGAATGATAAAGTACTGTTCTTAACCCATTAAGTACCCATTGAAAATTCTTGTAAAAGTCTACTTTTTAAACTTTTTCCCTTGGCTTAAACAAAAAATTTTTTTATGCAAAAAGTTACTTCAAACAATTCTAATAGTGTCTGAAAAAAAAAATTTTCAAAAATCTCTTCCCATATATTTTTTATGATTGTTTTAAAATTGCTAAAAACGACTATTTTGTACCAAAAGTGCCCACTTTTCATCAAAAATCAAAAATCAAAAATCAATTCAATGCCTGGCTACCACAAAAACTGCATATATATATATATATGTATGTTGGTATTAATTCGCTCATTTGCTTTGCTGCAAGGTCGAGCCCATAGGATAGATAAGCAAGAAAATACGCGCATTTAAAGAATACAAGGAAAACAAGTGGAAACGTTGCAGTCGGACTCAACCGACTGCGGCATACTCGATACCAGTATTAAAACCGGTAAAAAGAGGCCTGATTGCAAAGGGGTACGGATGCGGCAGGGGTGTACGCTGCCTTAAAGATTCTCCGATGCAGATGGGGATGCCACCAGCTATATTCCTTCCAAATTTGGTGACTCTAGCTCAAAGTTTGTACAAGGGGGGGAAAAGGGGGGGGGAGGGGGGTGCTGGGGCGGTATGGGTAGTTGTGGCATCAAAATTTTTGTTGCAGATCTTTGTGAAATGTCAATTGCTATCTTCATACCAAATTTGGTGACTCTAGCTCGAAATTTGTAAAAATTGGGGAAAGGGGGGCTGGGGGCGGTATGGGTGGGCGAGGCATCCAAATTTTTGATGCAGATCTATGTGGAATGTCAATTGCAATCTACATACCAAATTTGGTGACTGTAGCTCGAAAATTGTAAAAAGTTTGGAAAGGGGGGCGAAATGGAGGGCGTGGCTCCAAAACTTTGATGCAGATTTTTGGGGGTCGTTGCCAGCTATCTTCCTACCAAATTTGGTGGCTCTAGCTCCACAACTCTGGAAGATACACTCATTCCCGTTTTTGACGAAGCGTTGGGGTGGATGGGGGTGGCTAGGGCAGTATTGGTGGGCGTGGCATCCAAACTTTTGGTGCAGTTTTTGGGAGTCATCATCACCTATCTTGGCACCAAATTTGGTGGCTATAGCTCAAAAACTGTGGGAGATATAGCCATTTCTGATTTCAAAATGCGGGGGGCTGGGGGCGTAATGGGTGGGCGTGGCTCCAAAACTTTGATGCAGTTTTTTGGGGGTCGTTAACAGCTATCTTCCCATCAACTTTGGAGGCTCTAGCTCCACAACTCTGGAAGATACACTCATTCCCGTTTTTGACGAAGCGTTGGGGTGGATGGGGGGCGGCTAGGGCAGTATCGGTGGGCGTGGCATCCAAACTTTTGGTGCAGTTTTTAGGGGGTCATCATCACCTATCTTGGCACCAAATTTGGTGGCTATAGCTCAAAAACTGTGGGAGATATAGACTTTTTTGACTTTAAAATGCGGGGGGCTGGGGGCGGAATGGGGGGCGTGGCTCCAAAATTTTTGATGCAGTTTTTTGGGGGTTGCTAATAGCTATCTTCTTACCAAATTTGGTACTTCTAGCTGTAAGGATGTGCGAAATATGTGGATTTATCGGTATTGGGTTATCGAATTTATCGATTTGCCAGCCCCCCAGTTATCGTAGAAACCCCATCTTGACACTTTAATTTACTATCCCATAGATAAAGAAAATTGGAAAGTTTCAAGTCTCTAGCTTGAAGGGTGTGGCAAAAAGTTGACGGACATTGCACAAAACCAATATACTCTATACTTTCGGTAACGATTATAATGAGAGCAAAAGAGAGCGAGAGGGAGAGCAATAGAGTTAAGCATTTTTTTTAGGTTAAAACGCAAAAACATCGTGCGCGTATGTGCGTCGCTCACAACGTTCGCAACAAGACTGAATCGTAAGGCAACAGAAAAAGAAGGCGAGAAAAAGAGCTGGATCATGATATAATTAACAGGGTAGTGTCATACGAGAGAGCCAGATACCAATGTATACGAACATGTGAGTGCGACAGAGAGCGCCACGTTTTACTCTCTTGCCTCTGTTAGGGAATTGTTTTGTAAGTGCGAGTGAGTTAGGTATAGAAAGTGTTTTGTTTGTATGCGGTCGACAAGCACGTTGCGACTGTCGATTGGTATCCGAATAAAGAGGGCGCTGTCTCTGATGACACTACCCTGTTAATTGTATCAAGAGCTGGATTACCTAATTAAGTATGCCTTGGTTTAGGTCATGATACAATTATACAAGGTAGTCCACTCGGCTGCCGAAGTCGTTTGGTTTTGGTCCCCTATTTTCAGTGCGTGCCTGCTTGTCGAACTGAAAGGTTGTGTGCGGATGGTTATTTTTCAGAGCTTTAACCCTTAAGTGCCAAGCAGATACGTATATTTTTTAGAATTAAGAGCTTAAACAAAAGAATGGCTGTTAAACAACAAAAACAAAGAATAATGTCAAATTCAAAACTAATTAAAATAAAATTGTAAACACTACAACTCTTTCCTAACTAAGGACACTTTTAGCCCCATGCACCGTGCGCGTGTTAATCGACGCACTGTGTAGCCGTTTCACTCACACTCACTATTCAACGCTCTTTCACTCGCACTTATATCAAGGAACTATGATTTTGCCGAGTGGACTACCTTGTATAATTGTATCATGGTTTAGGTATTCTGTAAGCCAAAATGCTTTTTGTCTCTTCTATTGTTGTTGTTTTTGTGTCTCTCTCTCTCTCTGTCTGGTCTGACTGTCTGCTCGCATGATTCAATAAATTTTTCCAAAAAATTGCAGCTAGACGCAATTAGGGATAGTTGGTTGTTGGTTGGGATGTTGGTGGGGTGATGTGTCCAAATAGCCTTACAAATGTATGCAGCACGCAATACGTTGCTCGGGCGCAAGGTATACTTAACAAGGTAGCCAAACTTGCTCGCTCACGACCATAGCTCGCAAATAACTCTCAACCGTCTTTCGTTTTGCGGTCTGCACTCTTACACATGATGAAATAAGAACTTATTTATTATATATTATATTTTATTATACATTATTTCATCATGCTCGGTTTACTGTTCTCAGTTGCGTGGTTCTTGTTATGCTCACTCAACAACAACTTAGAGAGAGCGATCCAACTGAACGCTCGCTCATTGAGGGTCAGCAGAAGAGCGAAAAAACGAAAGACTCATCGTAAACCGTGTTTAAAACCTCGCATGATGGCGCACTTTGTGTTGGGGAATGCACCTTAAATAAAAACTAAATTAGAACATATATTTTGCAATGTTAGTTTAGCACAAGTGTGAGTTTTTGACATGGACAATATACTTTGTTAAAACATTTAATAGCAATTAAAAACCATAAAACAGGACATAAACTTCAAACACACGTAGACTTACTTGTTTTAGCTGGAATAAACGGTATGCTATTTTTTTTAGATTTAGCTTTGCTAAGCATTTTTGCTGGTCATTTAAGATGCAATTGACTTATTGTCTTCTGCATTAAATTGAAAAAAAAGTGCACTTTTTTGTTGTGATCGCGACCCATTTTTGGCACAAAAATTAAAACACTCCAAACGCACCGAATCCACAAAAGCAAGTGTGATTTACAAGTAGACTGATCATTCGCATATACACTCATACAAATGCAAAAGACTTTTATTTTCTTCGCTCGTTGCAAATCGGTCAGCGAATAAGCAGAGCAAAAGGGAAACACGAAATTGGTTGAGCACAGACCGTTCGTTCAAGAGACACTGGTGAACGGCTCTTGTCTGACCTTTTGCGCAAGTGGTGCGCAAAAAACAGTTTTTTGGTGACTGCAAGAATCCATGATACAATTATACAAGGTAGTCCACTCGGCTGCAGAAGTCATTCGGTTTTGGTCCCTTATTTTCAGTGCGTGCCTGCTTGTCGAACTGGGTTAATCGACGCACTGTGTAGCCGTTTCACTCACACTCACTTTGCAACGCTTTCAACGCTCTTTCACTCGCACTTATATTAAGGGACTATGATTTTGCCGAGTGGACTACCTTGTATAATTGTATCATGCAAGAAACGGTCAACTGTTATTTGCGAGCTCTGCTCACGACTCCTTACTTAAGTGTCAAAATGACAGAAGATAGAGAGAGAGCGAGAGAGTAATGAATTTGCTCGCTTGTGTCAAAATAAAGAAATTTGTACGCATGATACAATCAACAAGGTAATGTCATGCGAGGAAGCGCCCTCTATATTTAAGTACCAATCGTCAGTCGTAAAGTGCTTGTCGTTTGGGTAAGACGTTGGTGCGGACGAATTTTGTACTTTGTGTCATCTTTGTTGATTTTTGTTTGTTGTTGTATCGGCTGCGCATAAGCAACACGGTTTTTATATCTTACTCACTCGCACTTACAGAAAAAACTACCTAACAGAGGCAAGAGAGTAAAATAATAGAGATTCATATAGCGGTCTCAGTCGCACTCACACGGTCATATACACTGGTACTGGCTTCCTCGCATGACACTACCTTGTTGATTGTATCATGTTTGTACGTGCATGCATGCAAGGTATACTTAAGAAGGTACTCGCGCTCGCTCTCTCGCTCTCTTTTCACTTCTTAAATTGTCAGTCTGTTAGCAGCAGTTGTGAGCGACGCATCTCCGCGGACGATTTTTTCGTGTTAAACTTCTTGTGCTACAGACTTTACGTATTTTTGCAATGGCGCGTCCATATTGCTCTGTATGCAAAACTACTTGTGAAATGAGTGAAATGAGCTCAGCAGCAGCTGTTGGAAAAAATGAATGCATTCGTGGCTGTGCCCATTATTCCCAATTTTAAGTCATCTCACAGTCCCAAGAAGTGCAACTGAAAAATGCTGTTCCTTTTCAAAAGAGGATTACGATAAACAACAATTCGTTGCAACAAATGCATAAATTTTTAAGTGAGCGTTATGGAAAAGAATATCTCCTTCCAGACTATCGCAAGACCAGCTAGAAAATTTTTTTGGCGCAATGCGGTCAAAAGGTGGTTTTTATTACCATCCATCGCCAATTGATTTCAAGTTTAGGTTGCGTAAATATATACTGGGTATATTTGAATAATGTAATTTTTAATCGTTGATACGTCCAATGTTGTAGTTAGTAAATGTTTAATGTTTTAATGTTAATTCCAGTCTATTTTTCAAATGTAGTAATTAGTAAATGTGCCATGTCTCAAAGTAAGTTTGAATACTTGTAAAATAGTTTTATACGCCTAAATATAATATATTTTTTACAGTTAAATTTGGCACGTATTACAGAACTTTTGGGCACAAAGGGTAATGTAGAGTTCGAAGATGTTCCGTGGATGAATATCAACATAACAGCTTCAGCCGGGCCGCTAGCTGAGTTGTCAGAAGCTGATGATGTCGCGGAACTGTCATCTTTTCCTACACTTCCCGACGATGTTGATGAGCTGACGGAGGATGCCCTTGAATATATGTCGGGATATCTTATTAAAAATTCAAACTCCAAGAGGAGGACAAGGAGAACTTTTCATTTAGTTACGTCGACCAAGTTTCGGCGGGATATTTAAAAAAAACCATCAAACGAATTTAAGTCAAGAATATTAGAATTAGAAAAAATTTCTGCACACTAATGATGACAACAAAATATCTATAATTTGACGGAAAGAGGCAGTATTAGGATTAGGACTGATGACACTAAAATTAGGTGAAAACAACCAAAATGTATGTATGTACAAAATAGTAAACGTTATATGTATTGATGGATTTATGTGAAATGTAACCTGTCTATATTTATTAAAAATAAAATCAGACTCCCTGATAAAGGCGGCAAAGCCGTCGAATCGCGTAGGAGGATAATTGAATTTAAATGTTTTTTAAATATCAATGAAACCAACTGGCCGGAACAACCCAGCAACAGTAACATCACAAACATTTTTATACACTGGCCTACAAAATTCATACAAAATAACTTTAAACAAGTGGAAACTTTGCAGTCGGACGCAACCGCAATATTTTGCTCTTTTTGAAGTTTTATTGTTACAAAGGTGATAGCTTAAAAAAAAAATAGTAGCCCTCGCAAATCAAAACAAGTGTAAACGTTGCAGTCGGAAGCAACCGACTGCAGTACACTAGATACCTGTATTAAAACCGATTAAAAAGGCCTGATTGCAAGGGGTACGGATGCGGCAGGGGTGTACGCTGCCTTAAAGATTCTCCGATGCAGATGGGGATGCCACCAGCTATATTCCTTCCAAATGTGATGACTCTAGCTCAAAGTTTGTAAAAGGTGGGGAAAGGGGGGCTGGGGGCGGATTGGGTGGGTTTGGGTGGGTGTGGCATCCAAATTGTTGATGCAGATCTTTGTGGAATGTCAATTGCTATCTTCATACCAATGTGGGTGACTCTAGCTCAAAGTTTGTAAAAGGTGGAGAAAGGGGGGCTGGGGGCGGATTGGGTGGGTTTGGGTGGGTGTGGCATCCAAATTGTTGATGCAGATCTTTGTGGAATGTCAATTGCTATCTTCATACCAATGTGGGTGACTCTAGCTCAAAGTTTGTAAAAGGTGGCGAAAGGGGGGCTGGGGGTGGTATGGGTGGGCGTGGCATCCAACTATTTGATGCAGATCTTTGTGGAATGTCAATTGCTATTTTCATACCAAATTTGGTGACTCTAGCTCAAAGTTTGTAAAAAGTGTGGAAAGGGGGGCTGGGGGCGGAATGGGTGGGCGTGGCATCCAAATATTTGATGCAGATTTTTGTGGAATGTCAATTGCTATTTTCATACCAAATTTGGTTACTCTAGCTCGAAGTTTGTAAAAGGTGGAGAAAGGGAGGCTGGGAGGCGGTATGAGTGGGCGTGGCATCCAAATTTTGGCTGCAGATCTTTGTGGAATGTCAATTGCTATTTTCATACCAAATTTTGTGACTCTAGTTAAAAGTTTCTAATAAGTGGTGAAAGTGGGCTGGGGGCGGTATGGGTGGGCGTAGCATCCAAATTTTGATGCAGATCTTTGTGGAATGTCAGTTGCTATCTTCATACCAAATTTGGTGACTGTAGCTCGAATATTGTAAAAAGTTTGGAAAGGGGGGCGAAATGGAGGGCGTGGCTCCAAAACTTTGATGCAGATTTTTGGGGGTCGTTGCCATCTATCTTCCTACCAAATTTGGTGGCTCTAGCTCCACAACTCTGGAAGATACACGCATTCCCGTTTTTGACGAAGCGTTGGGGTGGATGGGGGTGGCTAGGGCAGTAGTGGTGGGCGTGGCATCCAAACTTTTGATGCAGTTTTTGGGGGGTCATCATCACCTATCATGGAACCAAATTTGGTGGCTATAGCTTAAAAACTGTGGGAGATATAAGCTTTTTTTACTTTCCATTGCGGGGGGCTGGGGGCGGAATTGATGCGGAATTTGATGCAGTTTTTTGGGGGTTGCTAGTAGCTATCTGCTTACCAAATTTGGTAGTTCTAGCTGTAAGGATGTGCGAAATATGTGGATTTATCGGTTTTGAGTTATTGAATTTATCGATTTGCCAGCCCCCCAGTTATCGTAGAAACCCCATCTCGACACTTTAATTTACTATCCCATAGATAAAGAAAATTGGAAAGTTTCAAGTCTCTAGCTTGAAGGGTGTGGCAAAAAGTTGACGGACATTGCACAAAACCAATATACTCTATACTTTCGGTAACGATTATAATGAGAGCAAAAGAGAGCGAGAGGGAGAGCAATAGAGTTAAGCATTTTTTTATAGGCCGAATCATGATACAATCAAGAAGGTAGTGTCATGCTGCCTCAGCCCGTACTTGCCATATGATTTGCGAGTGCGAAAGAGAGTGCTAAGCTGCTCTTTTTTTATTTTACTCTCTTGAGTCTGTTAAAGGGCTGTTTTGAAAGTGCGATAGAGTTAGGTATAGAAAGTGTTTTGTTGTATGTATGCGGCCGATACATTTTGGCTGCTTTGTTGTGATATTTAAATTAAATAAAAAAATAAGTAAAACGCTTTCGATTCATATAACATTAAAACATTTTAATAAATAGTCGTATTCAAATAAAAAACATATATTATTATTAATTTAACGTAATATGTTCAAAAGTTTTTTATTTCCTATTATGTTTTGTTATTGTTTTTGTATTTTTAATTTTTTTACGGTTTTTGATGCGAAAATGAATGAACAGTCAACTGTAAACAAACAACCTAAATCACAAACAGAAAAAAATCGTCCGCATAAACGTCTTACCTCAACGACAAGCACTTAGCGACTGACAACTAGTACCGAAAAAAAGAGGGCACAGTCTCGCATGACACTACCGTATTGATTGTATCATGGGCCGAATACACGTGCAGCATGCTGCGCGCAAGGCGTATTTAACAAGGTGGCAGCGACGTCGACGTCGCCCTCTTTGCTGTTGCCTTACGCAAGGCACATTTAGCAGCAAAAAAGAAAAATGCATATGTGTGTGTGTATACATGTGCGTGCGAGCAAGGCGTATTAAATACGCCTTGCGTGCGAGAACAAATTTCGTTTTCGTAAGGCAACGCGACGTCGACGTCGCTGCCACCTTGTTTAATACATGATGAAATAATTATTCCATCATGGTTTAATACGCCTTGGCTGCGCGCAGCCTACGAATACATTTGCAAAATGTGACTGTAGTTGTCGTGCATGTGAGTCCGCTCTTGATCAAAAGCCCAAAGAGGCTGCTCAAAGTTTGACAAGAGCGCGCACATCGCTCTTATGCTGCGAGCCAAATATCAAAATGATTTGATATTTTGCACGCAGCATGTGTGTTTGTTGTTGCTCATTTACGCTCACTCTCTTATCTTTGCGTGGGCTCTTTTGATATTTTCGCCCATTGACGTATGCAAAGACGGTCTCTTTAGTTAATTCCGTTATATTTAAATGGTTTTAATTTCGTACAGCTGCACAATTTAACTACGACAAGTGTTTGTATTTATTTGCTGTTGATTTTCATTTTATGCACAGTGAACTTCGATGCATTATATGAAATATAAGATTTTGTTTATTTTAAATATATTTATATATAGTATGACTTTAGATGTAAGAATTAATATTTGTATTGTATTGTACAAATATGCAAATGCTATTCAATGTAAAAAAAAATATATATATAATTTAAATAAATAAATAAATATAAGTAAATAAAATATATTTGAGTATTATTATTTTCTAATAAATTCGATTAACTTAAATTTTGAAAGAAATAAAATTAAAATTTTACTTAAAACCTTTTAATTTTTTAATTTAATTTTCAAATTTAATGAGTCCCACTGTAGGACTCTCTGTATTTCAATTTCACTTTTGCTTGCATTCATGTCCTCCAGCCTTAATATAACGGAATAAATTTTGCAGTCCTTTTAAAACGCATTCGTTTTGGTTGTAATTGCTGTATTTTGTGCATTGCGCCTTTCAGTACGCAAAAGGTGTTTGTTAATAAAAGTTGCAAAAATGAGTGCATTAGAAAAGAAATTTATACTAGAGTTTATAGAGGAGTATCGCTCATTTCCATCCCTATGGGACGTTCAGTGCAAGGAGTATGCAAACAGAAGCAAAAAGGAGAGCGACTTGGAAGCATTATTAAAAAAATATAATGAATTCTACCCCGAGGCTGATTTAAGGGATCTGCAAAAGAAAATACATATTTTGAGGACGAATTATAAAAGAGAGAAAAAAAGGCTATCAGGCAGTGGGAAGAGTGGCGATGGAGCGAGCGAGGCATTGCCAAGCCTCTATTATTATGAGGCTTTGGTCTTTGTTGATGACGTTGAGGTGCCATCCACTTCAAGAGAATCCTTCCAGTTTGTAAGTAATATTAACAATTCAAGTTTGTTTTTATTTAAAAATTATTTATTTAACAGTTTTATGCAAATTATCCAAAAAAAGTTGATAATAGTAATGTTTGAATTATTAACTTAATATTAATAACAAGAATGAAAAAAAATAGAAAACTTAAACGTATTTTGCAAATAAGCTAAACTTTCCGCTACCAGTACCGCTATCTGGCAGTGAAAGCATTTTGCCATATGTGTTTGTCGGCAACTTTGTTTTTAGTATATTGGCATCTTGATTGGGTGTTTTTCCAACAACCTCAGCGTTGAAAACGTAAACACAATTGTTGCATCAATTACAGTCTACAGCATTAGTTTATTGCTTTGCTTTGCCAAGGAACTGCACCCTCATTATTAAAAAATTCCATATATTTCTCTCTGACTGTTTTAGCAATTTGAGAGGCATTGCGTGTTTGGGTTCTTTGCAAATTTGCATACGTTTCCCCAACTGTCGAACCTCCTTCGACAAGGCCCCCCTCTTGCAAAATTTCGCTGCATATGTACTGAGTGCAGTTCCTTTTCCTTAAAAAATTGTGCAAATAGCAGCATGCCAATACAATTGTGTTTACCTTTTCAACGCTAACATTAAGAGGCCGTTGAAAAACACCAAATCGAGATGCCAATATACCAAAAACATTTTCGACAATTCTGCGTGCCCTTCTAAGTCGGTAATTGAATATCCGCTGCTCGTTCGACAGGCCAACTTGAGCAAACGGTTTTAACAAATTTTCGGTTAGCTGGAAAGCGTCGTCGCCGACAAACACATATGGCAAAATACGTTCACTGCCAGGCAGCGGTCCTGGTAGCGGCAACTTTAGCTTATTTGCGTAAAATGCCTTTCCGAAAGGAGTTTGCCGCAATACGCCTCCATCGGAATTACGCCCGTTGACTCCAACGTCTACCATTAAAAACTCGTAATTGGCATTAGTCAGTGCCATAAGTACAACAGAAAAAAATTTTTTATAGTTATAGAACATAGATCCCGAATTTGCTGGCTTGTTGATAGCAACGTGCTTGCCATCGAGTGCCCCGATACAATTCGGAAAGTTCCACTTCCCTTCAAAGTCATTTGCAACTTTTTTCCACTCTTCTTCGTTTTGTGGCAGCTAAAACGATATTAATTTAAAAAATATAAATAAAAATATTAATATTACTAAAAAAATTTCTTATTTCAGACAGAAGAAACAGCAGAGCCACCACAAAAAAAAATAAAAAAAAATGCTACAGAAAATTTCATGACGCTCGTATCAAAACGTTTTGAGGAGACAGACAATGTTTTTCGAAAGGAGGCAGAGGTCTGGGGAGAAAAATTAAAAACATGTCCCCAACCCAGGGCATCATTGCTACAAAGCTAATCAACGATATAATTTTTCGGGGGCAACTGAATACTTTGTCCTTGGATACAAAAATAGTTGATAAGGAGCCCCCGGAAATATCATCCAATTTGGAAATAATAAATAGTGATATGGAGACAAGCCAGTGTCCAATATCTTTTGAAGATGAAATATTTATAGACCTCACACAACGTCCATTCGACATTACTAAAATTAATAAGTAGTTTAGTTTTTTATTACATTTTTATAATATTAATTGTAAGGTTAATTTTTATACTCGATACCGAAGGTAAAGAGTATATTGACTTTGTGCAATGTCCGTCATGGTGTCCGTCCGTCTGTCCGTCTGTCCGTCCGTATGTTCGCAACTTTTTTCCACACCCTTCAAGCTAGAGACTTGAAACTTTCCAATTCTCTTTATCTATGGGATAGTAAATTAAAGTGTCAAGATGGGGGTTCTACGATAACTGGGGGGCTGGCAAATCGATAAATTCGATAACTCAAAACCGATAAATCCACATATTTCGCACATCCTTACAGCTAGAACTACCAAATTTGGTAAGAAGATAGCTACTAGCAACCCCCAAAAAACTGCATCAAAAATTTTGGAGCCACGCCCCCCATTCCGCCCCCAGCCACCCCGAATTTTAAAATTAAAAAAGCCTATATCTCCCACAGTTTTTGAGCTATAGTCACCAAATTTGGTGCCAAGATAGGTGATGATGACCCCTCAAAAACTGCATCAAAAGATTGGATTCCACGCCCACCAATACCGCCCCAGCCACCCCCATGTGCCCCAACGCTTCGTCAAAAACGGGAATGCGTGTATCTTCCAGAGTTGTGGAGCTAGAGCCACCAAATTTGATAGGAAGATAGCTGGCAACGACCCCCAAAAAACTGCATCAAAGTTTTGGAGCCACGCCCTCCATTTCGCCCCCCTTTCCCCACTTTTTACAATTTTCGAGCTAGAGTCACCAAATTTGGTATGAAGATAGCATTTGACATTTCAGAAAGATCTGCATCAAAATTTGGATTCCACGCCCACCCATACCGCCCCCAGCCCCCCTTTTCCCCACTTATTACAAATTTCGAGCTAGAGTCACCAAATTTGGTATGAAGATAGCAATTGACATTTTACAAAGATATGCATCAAAAATTTGGATGCCACGCCCACCCTTACCGCCCTCAGCCCCCCTTTCCCCATCTTTTTTAAACTTCGAGCTAGAGTCACCAAATTTGGTATATAGATAGCAATTGACATTCCACAAAGATCTGCATAAAAAATTTGGATGTCACGCCCACCCATACCGCCTCCAGCCCCCCTTTCCCCACTTATTACAAATTTCGAGCTAGAGTCACCAAATTTGGTATGAAGATAGCAATTGACATTCCACAAAGATCTGCATCACAAATTTGGAAGTCACGCCCACCCTTACCGGCCCCAGCCCCCCTTTCCCCACTAAATACAATTTTCGAGCTAGAGTCACCAAATTTAGTATGAAGATAACAATTGACATTCCACAAAGATCTGCATCAAAAATTTGGATGACACGCCCACCCAAACCGCCCCCAGCCCCCCTTTCCCCACCTTTTACAAATTTTTAGCTAGAGTCACCAAATTTGGTATGAAGATAGCCGGTGGCATCCCCATCTGCATCGGAGAATCTTTAAGGCAGCTTAAACCCCTGCCGCATCCGTACCCCTTTGCATTCAGGCCTCTTTTTACCGGTTTTAATTCTGGTATCGAGTATGCCGCAGTCGGTTGCGTCCGACTGCAACGTTTCCACTTGTTTGTTTTTTTTTATATAGTGTCGTTAGTTGACTGGCCGTTATTAAATTAGGAGCCTTTACCGATAGAACTAAAAATTGCCAAAAAAAAATTGTGGTGGCTGTCCGAAAAACGCTTTTTGAATATGGCAAAGCATTCTCATCAATGATATTTTGTAAGTTTTTATACATTTTTCCACATAAAATATCATTGATGAGAATGCTTTGCCATATTCAAAAAGCGTTTTTCGGACAGCCACCACATTTTTTTTTGGCAATTTTTAGTTCTATCGGTAAAGGCTCCTAATTTAATAACGGCCAGTCAACTAACGGCACTGCTTTAAAGTAATATTTCAAAATAAAATATATATATAATTACGAGTTCACGACCAAATGGGAATTAAAAAAATAAAAAGACATTTGTCTTTAGTTTATTTCTTTATTGTGTTTGAACTAATTTTAAAAGATACAAAACACTTCCTCACTTAAGTCTATCTTCTTTCTGATCTTACTCCGAACTACACTTCAATTGTTCTTGCTGCGCAGAGCAAACCTCCGTTTAGAGCTTTTCTTATTGTCAAAGCTTCTAAGCTTTGATCATTTTAAGCTTTTATCAAAAAGTGCCAATTCGGCGATCTCACGCTTGTGGCCTGATTTTTGGAAATATGTTTATGTCTCACGCTTGTGGCGTGATCTTAGAAATATGTTTATATTTTATGTTTATGTCTAATATGCTTCCTGTGTTGGGGCTTAAGGGTGTAATGTGATATCTTATTGTTGGGCTGTGTGCTATGTGCTGGGGTGCGTTTTATGTGTAACATATTTGAGATATGAATATGTGTGCATATTGGATATCTTACTCGCCCACACTTAAAAAATTTGCTTTACGTTAGACTGCTTCTATCTTGGGATACAGTGCGGGTTGATCTTGTTCAACTATTGGTAATTCTATCTTATCTTTGTTTATTTCTTGTTCTTTAGGTTTTCTATACTTAACAATAAGTGTTTTGGGTAAACTTTTGAACTTATAAATTAAGTACAATAATATGCTTAATATGGTAATGGTTAATGATGTCAATGTTATTATTTGAAATGTATTATAATATTTTGTATGTTCCAAAATTAATTTCTTAGTTTGAATCATACCTGTTAAGTAATGATTATTAATTGTAGTTATTATTAATTAGATTATTTTTGTTTAAAAGTTGAATTAATGATTAAATTGCGATTATTTTCGGTTTCACACAATTATTTAATGATTACGATTACAAATAATCAAAAATAATGGAAAATTACCAAGAATTATTAAAAATAATGGAAAATAATTGAAAATAATGGAAAATAATCGTTTTAATATTTTCCATTATTTTCCATTATTTTCCATTATTTTGCATTATTTTCCATTATTTTCCATTATTTCGACTATTTGAGACTATTTGAGAGAAACAAATTATTTTCAACATCACATTTAATAACAACAATGTTTCTTTACGAGATCGGCTTACAACATATAAACAAGAACGTATTAAATATTGCATGTTTTTACATTAAATTAAGCACAAACATCAAACATATTTAGGGTTTGCCTTCATTAAAACTAATTTTTCGAATGAAAAATCGGACAATGATTGGCGCCTAGGGCTGTTTATAATGCCAGCAAATGAAAACAGACGCTCAACAGGAGCCGAAGATGTTAACGGCGTGTTGAAAGCAATGGACGCTTCTTTTAAAATGCCATATTTAAGCCATATCTCTTCCGAGTTAGCATTATCACTCAAATAGCTGAAGAGCTGATGGCAAATTAAAGACCGTTGTGTCGTGCGTAGTTCATCTTGAGAAGATGGACTTGTGTTTTCATAATCTGCAAAAGAAAAAATATAGAAATTTGTTACAAATTCACACAAACAGGACTCTCCCCCTATTAAGCGCCTTTTCCTCGTGCTTGTTGAAGGCAAGAAGTCTGGATCTTCCAAAGTATCATCTGCTGAAAAATCGCAATCGCTCTCGAAAATACTCTGAGACATTATTGCCTTAATTAAAAATGTTTTTATACTGTTTTTAAACTGTTTCACCTTCAATACTTACCAAATATTGTATTATATTCACAATTGATAGTATACAAAACTTATATGCATAAATAGCTGTGTTTATTTCATTAAATAAAAAATTGATTTTGCACTTTTGTAAAGAAACATTGCTGTTATTAAATGTGATGTTGAAAATAATTTGTTTCTCTCAAATAGTCTCAAATAGTCGAAATAATGGAAAATAATGGAAAATAATGCAAAATAATGGAAAATAATGGAAAATATTAAAACGATTATTTTCCATTATTTTCAATTATTTTCCATTATTTTTAATAATTCTTGGTAATTTTCCATTATTTTTGATTATTTGTAATCGTAATCATTAAATAATCATACATTTTTCACCAGCGAACTATATAATCACTACGACTATTTTCCAAAAATAATTTAATTGATTAGTAATTCTAATGGCAACTTAACAGGTATGGTTTGAATATATGACAATGGTTCGAGTTTTGTTACGTTATTACTGACATAAATGTTTTGTGTAAAATCTAGTCTTGAATTTGATATTGATATTTCGTTGATTTGTATTTCACAATTATAGATTTTTATAATATTGTTTCCTTTTATTTTAATTTCATTGTTCATACAGTTTTGATTTACAATGGTTTCTGGCAAATTCCATGCTAAGATTATGTTTGGTTCTATATAATTTGTTTGAAAGTTTTTAATTGTTTTGGCGTATTTACATTCTGTTTTGATTTGTTTTACAATGCCTACTATGCAATTATTCATTATTTGTTTCTTAGTTATTGTGCCATATACTGTATTATTATTTATAAAATATTTTTCTTGAATATTTTCTGTTACAATATTATCGTTCTCATCTGGGTAGGGTATTATTTCGAAAATAGGTGTTTTGCTAATTTCTTGTGGAATATGTGATATTATATAAATTTCTTTTGTATCAGTTTTTAACCAAGTTGATGTTTTAATATTAAGAATTTTCTCTGGTGTAACATGCAATAAGTAATCGTGCTTTAGTAATTTAGGGTTGAATATGCCTAATCTAGTTAGTTGCATTCCCATCTCTATGTCTTCTATGTATTCGGTGAAATGTTCTAAATTGAAAATTAATAAATCAAGTTTCTTGTTCTTTTCTTCTTTTGTTTTAAATGTGTTCATGGTCTCAATTGCTTTGTTAATTGTTTCGATTATTTGGTTAAGTTCACTAACTTGAACGCTGTTCTCGGCTAAGTTACTTATCTTCTGTTCTAGTTCGTCTCTGTCATCTGTATCTAATGTTCCGAATAAGTATTTATATGTTTTTCCTACTAAATTTATTAGTCCTCTCTTTTGTCTTTTGATGATTGTTATCCCGTTCATTTCCCTGTTTAGTTTTTCAATAAGGTAATTTATTTTAGTTGAATTTTCGAAATCCTTGGCTTGTATTAATAGGTTATTGTAAACCTTTTCTATTTTTGTTAAATTTACAGTTAAATAATGGTATTCAAAATTTGTTGGTATGTCCAGTGTTCCTGTTTTAAATATTAGGTAGCCGTTGTTTGCTTTTATGGGGTTTATTTCGATACTTTGTCCGTTAATTGTCACCGTTAGCATTGTTATTATTATTAGAATTCCCTTCATTAGTTGGTTCTCTGTAATTAATGTATTTACTTATATTAGTTTTCTTTTTCTTCTTGAACTTTGATTTGTAATGGGTGACTTTTCTACCTCTATTGGTTTCTTCAAAGTGTTTTTCGTCTAGTTGTCTTACCTGACCTGTCTTTTTGAATGGATTGGTTATTTTTGATTTAACTAATGGTGAAGATCTATACTTTGTATCTATTTCAAATTCTTCTCTTGATTCATTTAGTTTTTCAATTTGTTTCTTTTTCTTATCTTGTGTGTCATACTTTGGTGCCCTGCGTACATAAATATATCTGCGGGTGTTCTGTTTGTTGTGTTGTGTTTAGTTTTGTGATTATAAGTGTATAATATTATTTCAAATCTGGTTTGTTTGTTTTCTATGTTAGAGTCACTGCTTATAATTCGTAATTTTTCGTTGATTGTTTTGTGAAATCTCTCTATATCTGCTATACCATTTTTACTTGTTGTTATATTGATTTTTACGTTCTCAGTTATTAACCATTGTTGTAGTGCAGCACATATGAATGCTGAATCTTTATCTGCTTTGATTTCTGCTGGTTTTCCCATTAAATCAAAAACTTTTAATATGGCTCTTTTAGTTTCTAACCAGTCTCGGCTGTTAACTTCAATTAATGTTGCAAATTTTGAATAAACGTCTATACAAGATAGAAATTGTTTATGGTCAACTAAATAAAGATCCATTACATATTTATCCCTAATGTAGTTTGTTTCTGGGGTTACTTCATATACTAATTTGGTGCTTCTGTGTTCTGTTTTTGAAATGTTGCAAATGTGACATTCATTTATTATTTTTTGTATAAGATTCTGGTAATCTGGATAATAAAATTTTTCTTTGAACCACTGTATTGTCTTTTCTATCCCTGGGTGTAATAGTTCGTTATGTCTTTTTAGTATTTGTTCTTTGAATTCTGCGTACGTTTGTAAGTCTGTTAATTTTGATGAGCTTTTCATTACTTTTATTTTACTTTCTGGGTTTATTATTTCTACAAATGCGTTTTGGAAAATCGGAAAATCGGAGTTGTTGTGGAAATATATAACACTATTTTTTGAACATAAATATTCTTTTATTATTTCTTTAGCTTTAGCATAAGTCATTTCGGTATAAGTTATCTTTATGTTTTTCTTATGAAAATAATTAGTAACTTGTGTATTATTGTCGTTTCCTTTTATGAGTTCGAGTTGTCTGTTATAATAGTTTAGTGGTCTTTCAGTTATTTGAATGTAATTTTGGTTATCTTCTTGGGCACTATGAATGGTAGCACATGTTGCTTGACTCATTTCTTCTCCCAATAGATTTTCATGTATTTGCACACGTGATAGTGCGTCTGCGACATGGTTTTCTTTACCCGGTAAGTATTTGATTGTATAATCAAATTCGTTTAACTTTATCTTCCATCGTTGGAGTTTCATATTCGGTTCTTTTATATTATTTAACCATACTAATGGTTTGTGATCACTTAGTATTTCGAATTTTCTACCATATAGATAGCTTCTATAAGTTTTTGTTGCCCAAACTACTGCTAATAGTTCTTTCTCTATAGCTGAATAATTTATTTCATGTTTGTTTAGAGTTCTGCTGGCAAAACAAATAGGCTTGTGATTTTGTGTCAATACTGCTCCTAGAGCTACATTACTTGCATCTGTTGTGAGACAAAATGGTTTGTCATAATCTGGATGAGTAAGAATTGGATCAGAAGTTATCAGTAATTTTAATTTCTCGAATGCTGAGATATATGATGTATCCTTTATGTCTACTTTTGCTCCTTTCTTTAACTTAAGTGTCATGGGTTTGACGATGTTTGCGAAATTTGGAATGAACTTTCTATAAAATCCACACAAACCTAAAAATTTCATTATCTCTTTTGGAGTCTTTGGAATAGGATATTTCATTACTGCTTCAATTTTATTTGGATTAGGTTTTAATCCTTCTGTTGTCACTATGTGTCCTAGAAATTCTGTTTCCTTTTTTAGAAATTCACACTTGTCTAGTTGCAATTTTAAGTTGGCTTCCCTTAGTTTGTCAAATACCTTATTCAATGACAAAATGTGTTCTTCCAATGAAGTGGAGTACACTATTATGTCATCTAAGTAGACTAAACAATCTTTGTAGATTAACTCTTCCAATAAATTGTTCATGCAACGTTGAAACGTTGCTGGTGCATTTTTAGACCAAACGGCATACGTGTATATTCGTAGTGGCCATGTTTAGTGGAAAATGCTGTCTTAGGTATTGATTTCGGATCCATCTGGATCTGGTGATAGCCTTTTGCTAAATCAAGAGTTGTGAAATATTGGCATCGGCCAAGTTTATCTAAAATTTCATCCATTATTGGAATAGGAAATTTGTCATCAATAGTGATTTCGTTTAGAAATCTGTAGTCTATTACTACTCTATATTTTTGTTTTCCTGATGCATCTAACTTCTTTGGGATTACTAATACAGGCGAATTATATGGAGACTGAGATTTTCTTATTATCCCTTGCTCTAACATTTCTTTTACTTGTCTGTCTATTTCGTCGTGTTGAATTTGGGAATACTTGTAGGGTCTCTTGTAAATCGAGTCCTCATGTTTTGTAATTATCGAATGTTTAACAACACTAGTGAAAGTCAAATTGTCACCTTCATGGTACTGTATGTCTCGATATTTGTGAAGAATTTTTGACACACACCTTTTCTCTTCATCGTTTAGATGATCTAAGCGAAATTCGTTGGACTCTTTTAATTCTTCGTTTATCACGAAATTGAATTCTAAGTCTTCCGACGAAGGTGGGTCTAGACACTCTGGTGCCGTTTCTTCTTCTACATTTATATTGGGGTCGTACTTAAATAAGAATGTATATTCTCCTAAAGTTACGGCTCCTTCTTCGTAATTTATTTTTGCCTTACAAGCTTCTAAATAATTTCTGCCTAACAACAAATCATATCGATTTGAAAATTCATGTATAAAGAACTCCTGTTTGGATGGACATAATTTACATGCTCCTATTGTTATGCTTGATGTTAATTTAATGTTACCGTTAATGGTATGAACGTTAAGTTCAGTGTTTTTTATTGGAAATTCTAGGTAATTTTTATTCATTAAATTTATTGTTGACCCGGTGTCTATTACACACTTAAGCGGGTTATCATTCATAATAACAATTATGAATGGGTTATTGTTTCTTCCTGTTCCGAGGCAATTGCTTGAAAATTTTCGGATGTGTCCATTTTTGACACCCCGCTCTTACTTTCTCTTTGTCGCTTTTGAGGTTGGTTATTATAAGATGATGCTTGTGCATTATAGTTTCTATTTTGTGAATAGTTCATGGGATTCTGTTGTCTGCCTTGTTGCAACTTTTGCTGAAATTCGGCATATGTCTGCCTATGTTCTTGTTGATTCTTATGTGGGTTAGTTGTGTTGTAATTTGTTTGGTAGTTAGGATTGTGTTGTGCTTGATAACTGGGGCTATATGTTGAACTTTGGTTAAAATTTTCCTGATACCTTTTACTCGAATTGTTTTTATTTGAATTATTGTATTTGTTATCTTTGGGTTTTCAACCACACTATTTTCAAATAAGCCCTCCTTTTGAGCTGCTACTTTCAACAGATGGCTAGTGGTAATATCATACCTAGCTAGAATCATGAAAATTCTATCTGGAATTTTTCTTTTAATTACATCTTTAACTGTGTTATTCATGGCATTTGTATAAACTATTGTATTGGCTGCATTATTTTCTAGTGTTAGCTTATTGGTTATAATATAAGATTTGGAGATTTCCTTGATAGCTGGTGTTGTAAAGTTGTCGTAGTAATTCTTCTACTGGAGTCTGGGTGGTGTATTCCTCGATGAGTGCTCTTTTCAATTCTCCCCAATTGTTGGCATGTGATAGCTGCGAAATCCTTTGCGCTTCTCCGATGACTTGTAGTTCGATCGCACCGTATATTATACTTTGTTGCCTTGGGTTTGTGGTAGGGTATAATTGTAGTAAGAATTCTGTCCTCCTGATGAAGGCGCTTAGCTCCTGTTTGTTTCCCGAGAACTGGGGCACTTGTCGGATTTGTGACAATGCCTGGTTAAGTTCTGCATCACTTAAAACGACTGCCATGTTGATTTGATTATTTGATGTGTTGTTGCTTATATAGTTTTAGGTGGATTTGTTGTTGATTGTATTGTTTTAGGTTGATTAGTTGCTGATTGTATTGTTTTTGTATTGATTTGGTGTTGATTGTATTGTTTTTGGTTTTCTTAAATTATTTAAACACCATTAATTGTGTTAGTTGCACGATTAGCTTTTATTAAGTTTTGCACTGTTTTGATTTTTGAACTTATTTTTCATTAATCAATTAAACACCATTAAATGTGTTAGTTGCACGAAAGTTCTTTGGCGGATTAGTTTTTATGAAGTATCGCAATTTATTATTGTTGCACTTATTTTTCACTAATCCTACCGGCTGCGCCAATTACGAGTTCACGACCAAATGGGAATTAAAAAAATAAAAAGACATTTGTCTTTAGTTTATTTCTTTATTGTGTTTGAACTAATTTTAAAAGATACAAAACACTTCCTCACTTAAGTCTATCTTCTTTCTGATCTTACTCCGAACTACACTTCAATTGTTCTTGCTGCGCAGAGCAAACCTCCGTTTAGAGCTTTTCTTATTGTCAAAGCTTCTAAGCTTTGATCATTTTAAGCTTTTATCAAAAAGTGCCAATTCGGCGATCTCACGCTTGTGGCGTGATTTTTGAAATATGTTTATGTCTCACGCTTGTGGCGTGATCTTAGAAATATGTTTATATTTTATGTTTATGTCTAATATGCTTCCTGTGTTGGGGCTTAAGGGTGTAATGTGATATCTTATTGTTGGGCTGTGTGCTATGTGCTGGGGTGCGTTTTATGTGTAACTTATTTGAGATATGAATATGTGTGCATATTGGATATCTTACTATATATATATATTTGTTAATATTTACCTGTATGTATGGTTTCAGTTTGAGTATAATGGCTTCGCATGTTTCGATAACTATTTTACTAACACAACTTTCCGAAACAGCACTGGAATACTTTAAATCAATAAATTTGTTGCCAGATGCCAAGTACCTCAGTGTAATAGAGAGGCGCTGCTCAACAGGAATCGCCGCTCGCATTGTGGTATCCTGTTTTTTTATTATGGGCCCTACAAGCGCCAAAAGCTCATCAAAAATACTTGAGCTCATGCGCAAATAATTGCGCAGATCATCCGGCGATGATATGCTGAGCTCCTCCAGCATATTTTGGTGGGAAAACCTTGCCCTTTTTTTATAAAATTCTTTCATCCAAAAGGTTTTTCTTTTTCTTTTTTGCTCTTCCTCCATTTCCGATATTGCAACAGCAATTCCACACAGCACTTCTTTTGAAAAAGACATTATAAACTGCACTTATAAATGAGCGAGCTACTAATGACAAAAAAATCATAACAAGCCCTCTAATATAGATAATTGAAATTTCATTTACAAGAACAGTTTTAATTTTATTAACAAAACAAAAAC
Source organism: Scaptomyza montana (assembly GCA_018904305.1). NCBI lineage: Eukaryota > Metazoa > Arthropoda > Insecta > Diptera > Drosophilidae > Scaptomyza > Scaptomyza montana. The sequence continues at coordinate 203,246 of JAEIGR010000143.1, forward strand.
AAAATACATGCAAATCTTAAAGCTTTCTATAACCTTCTCATTCGCTCACACATAACCCATTTCGGTCACATGTAAGAGACTTAAGCAAAGAGAAATGCTTTGCTTAAATTCACACGTACACGAGGCTGCGCGCAGCATGCTGCACGTGTATTCGGCCTATTAGGTTAAAACGCAAAAACATCGTGCGCGTATGTGCGTCGCTCACAACGTTCGCAACAAGATTGAATCGTAAGCCAACAGAAAAAGAAGGCGAGCAAAAGAGCTGGATCAAGGCATACTTAACCAGGTAGCCGCATTCGCTCTCTCGTCTTGCCTTAAAAAGTGTACACAAAATGAGAACGAAAGAGAGCGAGAGCGAGAGAGCGTTGAATTTCTGGCTTGCGTCAACACAATAAAATGTGTGCGTGCATGCATATACAATGTATATATGTATGTACATATATGTATATTATACATATTCATAGATGTGTACATTTTTTTTCTTGCAGCTAAGACCAAATGATTGATTAAATGTTACAAAGAAATGCAAATTTTTATTAATATTTTTATTTGTTATTTTTGCTTATAATATAATTTTTAACATTTTTTTGTTGCCAACAATTTTCTGTTTTTGCTTTTCGGCATATCGAAAAGTCTCGAACAAACTCACTAAGCAGAACGCAAAATAATCGTCCGCGGAGATGCGTCGCACACAACGCTCGGCTCGAGACTGAAATATAAGGCAAAAGAACGAGGCCTTATATTTCAGTCTCGAGCCGAGCGTTGTGTGCGACGCATCTCCGCGGACGATTATTTTGCGTTCTGCTTAGTGAGTTTGTTCGAGACTTTTCGATATGCCGAAAAGCAAAAACAGAAAATTGTTGGCAACAAAAAAATGTTAAAAATTATATTATAAGCAAAAATAACAAATAAAAATATTAATAAAAATTTGCATTTCTTTTGTAACATTTAATCAATCATTTTGGTCTTAGCTGCAAGAAAAAAAATGTACACATCTATGAATATGTATAATATACATATATGTACATACATATATACATTGTATATGCATGCACGCACACATTTTATTGTGTTGACGCAAGCCAGAAATTCAACGCTCTCTCTCTCGCTCTCTTCGTTCTCATTTTGTGTACACTTTTTAAGGCAAGACGAGAGAGCGAATGCGGCTACCTGGTTAAGTATGCCTTGGTTAAGCATGCCTTGAGCTGGATTACCTAATTAAGTATGCCTTGGTTTAGGTCATGATACAATTATACAAGGTAGTCCACTCGGCTGCCGAAGTCGTTTGGTTTTGGTCCCCTATTTTCAGTGCGTGCCTGCTTGTCGAACGGAAAGGTTGTGTGCGGATGGTTATTTTTCAGAGTTTTAACCCTTAAGTGCCAAGCAGATACGTATATTTTTTAGAATTAAGAGCTTAAACAAAAGAATGGCTGTTAAACAACAAAAACAAAGAATAATGTCAAATTCAAAACTAATTAAAATAAAATTGTAAACACTACAACTCTTTCCTAACTAAGGACACTTTTAGCCCCATGCACCGTGCGCGTGTTAATCGACGCACTGTGTAGCCGTTTCACTCACACTCACTATTCAACGCTCTTTCACTCGCACTTATATCAATGGACTATGATTTTGCCGAGTGGACTACCTTGTATAATTGTATCATGGTTTAGGTATTCTGTAAGCCAAAATGCTTTTTGTCTCTTCTATTGTTGTTGTTTTTGTGTCTCTCTCTCTGTCTGGTCTGACTGTCTGCTCGCATGATTCAATAAATTTTTCCAAAAAATTGCAGCTAGACGCAATTAGGGATAGTTGGTTGTTGGTTGGGATGTTGGTGGGGTGATGTGTCCAAATAGCCTTACAAATGTATGCAGCACGCAATACGTTGCTCGGGCGCAAGGTATACTTAACAAGGTAGCCAAACTTGCTCGCTCACGACCATAGCTCGCAAATAACTCTCAACCGTCTTTCGTTTTGCGGTCTGCACTCTTACACATGATGAAATAAGAACTTATTTATTATATATTATATTTTATTATACATTATTTCATCATGCTCGGTTAACTGTTCTCAGTTGCGTGGTTCTTGTTATGCTCACTCAACAACAACTTAGAGAGAGCGATCCAACTGAACGCTCGCTCATTGAGGGTCAGCAGAAGAGCGAAAAAACGAAAGACTCATCGTAAACCTTGTTTAAAACCTCGCATGATGGCGCACTTTGTGTTGGGGAATGCACCTTAAATAAAAACTAAATTAGAACATATATTTTGCAATGTTAGTTTAGCACAAGTGTGAGTTTTTGACATGGACAATATACTTTGTTAAAACATTTAATAGCAATTAAAAACCATAAAACAGGACATAAACTTCAAACACACGTAGACTTACTTGTTTTAGCTGGAATAAACGGTATGCTATTTTTTTTAGATTTAGCTTTGCTAAGCATTTTTGCTGGTCATTTAAGATGCAATTGACTTATTGTCTTCTGCATTAAATTGAAAAAAAGTGCACTTTTTTGTTGTGATCGCGACCCATTTTTGGCACAAAAATTAAAACACTCCAAACGCACCGAATCCACAAAAGCAAGTGTGATTTACAAGTAGACTGATCATTCGCATATACACTCATACAAATGCAAAAGACTTTTATTTTCTTCGCTCGTTGCAAATCGGTCAGCGAATAAGCAGAGCAAAAGGGAAACACGAAATTGGTTGAGCACAGACCGTTCGTTCAAGAGACACTGGTGAACGGCTCTTGTCTGACCTTTTGCGCAAGTGGTGCGCAAAAAACAGTTTTTTGGTGACTGCAAGAATCCATGATACAATTATACAAGGTAGTCCACTCGGCTGCAGAAGTCATTCGGTTTTGGTCCCTTATTTTCAGTGCGTGCCTGCTTGTCGAACTGGGTTAATCGACGCACTGTGTAGCCGTTTCACTCACACTCACTTTGCAACGCTTTCAACGCTCTTTCACTCGCACTTATATTAAGGGACTATGATTTTGCCGAGTGGACTACCTTGTATAATTGTATCATGCAAGAAACGGTCAACTGTTATTTGCGAGCTCTGCTCACGACTCCTTACTTAAGTGTCAAAATGACAGAAGATAGAGAGAGAGCGAGAGAGTAATGAATTTGCTCGCTTGTGTCAAAATAAAGAAATTTGTACGCATGATACAATCAACAAGGTAATGTCATGCGAGGAAGCGCCCTCTATATTTAAGTACCAATCGTCAGTCGTAAAGTGCTTGTCGTTTGGGTAAGACGTTGGTGCGGACGAATTTTGTACTTTGTGTCATCTTTGTTGATGTTTGTTTGTTGTTGTATCGGCTGCGCATAAGCAACACGGTTTTTATATCTTACTCACTCGCACTTGCAAGAAAAACTACCTAACAGAGGCAAGAGAGTAAAATAATAGAGATTCATATAGCGGTCTCAGTCGCACTCACACGGTCATATACACTGGTACTGGCTTCCTCGCATGACACTACCTTGTTGATTGTATCATGTTTGTACGTGCATGCATGCAAGGCATGATACAATCAATAAGGTAGTGTCATGCTGCCTCAGCCCGTACTTGCCATATGATTTGCGAGTGCGAAAGAGAGTGCTAAGCTGCTCTTTTTTTATTTTACTCTCTTGAGTCTGTTAAAGGGCTGTTTTGCAAGTGCGATAGAGTTAGGTATAGAAAGTGTTTTGTTGTATGTATGCGGCCGATACATTTTGGTTGCTTTGTTGTGATATTTAAATTAAATAAACAAATAAGTAAAACGCTTTCGATTCATATAACGTTAAAACATTTTAATAAATGTTCATATTCAAATAAACAACATATATATATTTAAAGTAATATTTTTAATAGTTTTTTATTTCCCATTATGTTTTGTTTATGTTTTTGTATTTTTAATTTATTATTTAGGTTTTTGATGCGAAAATGTATTTTTATCTTAAAATAAAATTTTTTAACATAATTGGGCAAGTCAACATTTTTCGCCAAGTTTTCTAAATATGTTAAAACTTTTGAATTTGGTCCAACTGTTGTTTGGTGAAAGAGTATGAAAAATTGTTCAAGACTTTGTATTTGATCTAAAAAGTCACTTGAAGGCTTTTCAGTCCCCCCTGCGAGACCTGATCTACGTATGTAAATGACGCATCGGTGGACTCGCAGTTCACCAGTTTTAACTTTTTAATGACATATCCCGCCACGTACTCCAATGCGTCTATTGCCAAGTCGTCAAAACATGCTAAAGAACAATCTAGATCTGAAAAATCTAAATCATCGCTTACATTCTCACAAGATGTAGTTTGTGAACCTGCGTCATACTCCAAATCCAGCCATGAAACGTCCTCTGCTTGAACATTCATTCCCTCGCTGTTCAAAATCTATGTATTTTTGGCTAAATACTTATGTGGAAAGACCTTATTATGAGTATAATATAAAAATTTAAAAATTTGACATGTACTACCACAATTACGATTTTCTAAACACACTTGGACATCGAAACACACTTGGACATCGAAACACACTTGGACATCACAAACGAACAAATACAAATACATGTAAAATACGGTTAAATAATACATTAATATGAAGTTTATATGCTTATCGTTACCCATTAAATATTTTCGCAGCCTATACTTGAATTGGAGTGGGCTGGGATGGTCATGCAGACCGCCACGAGTCCTCATTGCGCCAAAAAAATGTTCTAACAAATCTTGATTTAGCCTATTAGTAAGAATGTATTTCATGGCGTATTTGTTGCTTAAATAGCAGGGACCGTAATCATTATAAGTTTTACTTTAAAAATTATTAAATAATGATTATTTTTTATTTATATTCATTTACTCACAAAATATTGATTAATTTTGAGTTATACTTACAACTCAATCAATAATCATTATTTTTTATCAAAAAAATAAAACTCATGAAATAATGATTATTCTTTGAGTTTTATTTTTTGCTCAAAAATAAAACTCAAGTTGTTATTTCGACCTTTTCTTAGGGAATAATCCTAAACATGATATATATTCCTAGTCAATGTATTTTGTTGTTTTTTTCTTTAAAAGAGACTGCACTAAAAGAAAATGTTTGTATGGCAATTACTTTACGCACAACACAAAATGAGTACAGGTCATAGTGCAGTGATTAATATTAAAATCGTTAATTTAATATGGATAGGTGGACAAAATGGTTCTTTGCACACAACTTTAAGTGCAAACTTCAAATTCAAATGTATATACAAATTTTTTTCAGTGATATTTAAGAGCAAATGAGATTTTTTTTTAATTTAAAAATGGATTGTTATGGTTTGTCTTGATTTACTGACTAGGAATATATATCATGTTTAGGATTATTCCCTAAGAAAAGGTCGAAATAACAACTTGAGTGTTATTTTTGAGCAAAAATAAAACTCAAAGAATAATCATTATTTCATGAGTTTTATTTTTTTGATAAAAAATAATGATTATTGATTGAGTTTGTAAGTATAACTCAAAATTAATCAATATTTTGTGAGTAAATCTATAAAAATTGAAAATTTTAAATCATGGTGAAAATGCATAAATGAGCCTTAAAGATGAATATTGGTATATTTCTCGCTGTCCCAAAGATACCATAAGTGAATGATTTATTTATTCAAAAAAAAAAAATAATCATTATTTGCAGTCCCTGTTAAATAGGCATAAAGCTGCTCAAGCGAAGCGCTGCTGACCATAATGCCAGTTTGAAATGGCGCTATTTTACCACAATTTGGTAAAACTTGTGAGCTCATTACCTTTGCCATCTCGTGAAGAATTCTTTTTTGTTCTGGTATACATTTACCGTATGGTTGCAGGCTTGGCATTTGATTTAAGTTTGCCATCTTACTATTGAACACATCAAACCAATCGTTTGTCAGCTTGAAGAAACTTGCGGTTTCGCACGGATTATAAATGTCCAGGCCCAGGGAGTAGCATCGATTTATGGCACTGGCAGTAGTGTTAGAAAACAATTGGGTAGCTAACTTCACTTTCTGCCGGCCAGCTGAACGAACGTTAAGATGCTCTTCATTCACTTTAAAGATTATGCTGACATCGGAAGACGCTGTGTTGTTTAACACTTGCTTAATAGTCTGGGAAGCTATTATTTTTTGGTCCACGCACAGTCCAGGGTCCAAGAAATGATTTCTAACCAGTTTTATTAAATGCGGCACATCAGCAAAAACAAATATTTTTAGAGCAACATCTGCTGGATGTTCAAACCATGTATTGGCTAAATTTAAATTAATGCAAATATTTATTTAAATGAATTTTTTTAAATTTGTCATTGGCAACATACTGGTTGATATTCCAAGCTCTCTCCACAGCTTTTGATTGCCGGTGCCTAAATCTGACACAATGGCCACGACAGGATATCCAACATTGTAGAGCTTGACTATTATTTCATTTAACGTTGATTTGTCCATGGGGCGGTCAAAGTCAAAAAAGACTGGCTGCTTCCACGAACTCCTAAGCCCCCGTACCATCGCGACCTGCACGTAGTTCCGTGGCTCATGGATTACGTCTGAGGTTGAGTCATACTCATAGTTTGAGCACACCTTCATCTCATCGAAAGATAGCACGCAAATCTTTTCGGCATCCGCTACTTCGACACTTTGCTGCATCAAATTTAACACAACCTCTAGCACGCCAGGCTCAATTTGCACTTTACGCAACCATCTATGCAAAGTTGACATGCTTGGAAGAGGAAATCCCTTTGGTAGAGATGGTGGTAGGCTCGTGGACCAGCGGCATGAAGACAAAGCCCATAAGATATGTCTTCAGAGCTCCAGAACTTCTTCTGCACGTCGCTCTTGAGCTTTTCTAGTTGCGTTTTCGTGAACATTTTTTGCAACGCCTTTGTTAAGTTGGCCATCTTATCCAGCTCTTTGCGTAAACATTGTATTGCTTCGTACAACAACCGAAAAGATTGTTCAGACATAATCTCTCTCTGAGCTGCTCTCTTTTTTTGATTCGAATCGGTTTTCGCTCAAGCGCTTTGCATTGACTCATTCGTGTGACGCTCTCAAATGAGTGTCGCGTAAGAGTGTCTCACCAAAAGACAGTTTGACTAAAAATCTCAACAGAAATGATCTTTGCCTTCGTGTGCATGTAAATACATACATATAAATGTACATGAGCATGAAAATAATAAAAAGACAATGCAATCGGATGTTATATAAAAATGTGAAAAAAATGTTTTGTTTTTTAAGGAACAATATTTATTTTTATTTTGTTTTTAAAAATTATTTTTTTTTTTTTTTTTTGTAAATGGAGTTTATGTATAATGCAAACAAAAAGAACGCAACAATCGCGTGTATACCCATACATACTGAAAAGACAATTTGCTTCATTTAACTCAAGCAAACGATCAGTGTTTGACTTGAGCGAAACGAAAACAGAAATAACTGTCTTGCTCAGAGCGCGAGCGAGCTAAGTCAGAGGCGACAAAATCAGTTTATGTCTGAGCTTTTTTTATTGTGTGAGTGAAAGACACTTATTTGCAGACAACGAAAAAGTGTCAACAGTTATTTGCGAGCTATGTTAAAATCCTTCGCTTTGCCAATTTGTTTTTTTTTGTTTAAGCAATGAAATCAATTGGCTCAAAGTGCATTTCGCATATTCTGCTTTTATTTCCAAACCTTTTTGCAAGGCTTCCTCCCATACTTGCTTTCTAGCGCTGTCCGTGGGAACACACACTATTTTAGTATTAACGCCGTCAATTGACTTTTTGCACACTGCACAATACGGCATTCTGATTAGTCAGCTGTAAACAAACAACAAAAATAACAAGCAGAAAAAAATCGTCCGCATCAACGTCTTACCTCAACGACAAGCACTTAGCGACTGACAACTAGTACCGAAAAAAAGAGGGCACAGTCTCGCATGACACTACCGTATTGATTGTATCATGATGCAAGGCATGGTAGAATCTTGATACAATTATACAAGGTAGTCCACTCGGCAAAATCATAGTCCCTTAATATAAGTGCGAGTGAAAGAGCGTTGAAAGCGTTGCAAAGTGAGTGTGAGTGAAACGGCTACACAGTGCGTCGATTAACCCAGTTCGACAAGCAGGCACGCACTGAAAATAAGGGACCAAAACCGAATGACTTCTGCAGCCGAGTGGACTACCTTGTATAATTGTATCATGGGTTGAATTATACATGGTTAGGTCCATGATACAATTATACAAGGTAGTCCACTCGGGCAAATCATAGTCCCCTTAATATAAGTGCGAGTGAAAGAGCGTTGAAAGCGTTGCAAAGTGAGTGTGAGTGAAACGGCTACACAGTGCGTCGATTAACCCAGTTCGACAAGCAGGCACGCACTGAAAATAAGGGACCAAAACCGAATGACTTCTGCAGCCGAGTGGACTACCTTGTATAATTGTATCATGGGTTGAATTATACATGGTTAGGTCCATGATACAATTATACAAGGTAGTCCACTCGGCAAAATCATAGTCCCTTAATATAAGTGCGAGTGAAAGAGCGTTGAAAGCGTTGCAAAGTGAGTGTGAGTGAAACGGCTACACAGTGCGTCGATTAACCCAGTTCGACAAGCAGGTACGCACTGAAAATAGGGGACCAAAACCGAATGACTTCTGCAGCCGAGTGGACTACCTTGTATAATTGTATCATGGTTAGGTCCTTGATACAATTAACAGGGTAGTGTCATCAGAGAGAGCGCTCTCTTTTTTCGGATACCAATCGACAGTCGCAAAGTGCTTGTCGTTCGGGTAAGACGTTGACGCGGACGAATTTTTTTCCGTTTGTTATTTTTGTTGATGTTTTTTTTTTAGGTTAAGATTTGACTTGTGACTTTTTAAAATGCCTTCATACTGCGCAATTTGCCAAAAAAAGATTATCGGCGGGGAAGTTAAAATAGTTCGTGTTCCCAAGGACAGCGTTAAAAAGAAATTGTGGGAGGAAGCCTTGGACCATTGTTTTGCACCTGACAGCAGAATATGCGAATTGCATTTTGAGGCTACTGATTTCAAGCAACAAGCAACAAGTCGAAACAAATCACCGAAGCGAAGGCAGCTCATGCCTTATGCAATCCCAAAAAGTTTTTGCGCGGTGCAAATGATTTGGTTTCAGACAGCCATAAAAATTGCAGTACCCAAACAGAGTAAGTGAATGCGCTTGCGTACACGTACATATATTCTTACGTATGTATTTGTATTTTACAGTTCGGAAACAATACATGCAGGCATATTGCTGGAAAACATTAGTTTAAAAAAGCAGATAGCATTGCTTCAGCTGGAAAATTCTCGTCTAAGGAAGGAGTTAGATAAGAGTAACTGTATGACCGAGGCAATACAGAACATTTTTACGGAAACGCAGATAGCAAAGCTGATGTGCGGTGGGCAAAAAAAATTGGAATTCAACAGATATATCATACGGGCTGTGTCTTTATGCCGCTGGGCCATGAGCATACCACCACCTGTATCAGAAAGGATTTCCCTTACCAAGCAAATCAACACTGCACAGATGGTTGCGTAGAGTTGAATTTGAGCCTGGCATACTCGATGTGGTAATAAACCTTATGGAGCAAAGTGTTGAACTAGCGGATGAGGATAAAATCTGTGTACTTTCATTTGATGAAATGAAAGTCTCGGCAAATTATGAATACGATTCAACATCAGATGTGATTTATGAGCCACGTAACTACGTGCAAGTCGCGATGGTACGGGGACTAAGGAGTTCGTGGAAACAGCCCGTGTTTTATAATTATGACTGCCGTATGGACGTAGCAACGCTGCAAAGTATCCTTGTTAAGCTCAACAATGCCGGATACCCGGTTGTGGCCATTGTGTCCGATTTAGGGCCCGGCAATCAAAAGTTGTGGAGAGAGCTTGGAATATCAACCAGTAAGTTGCTGATACAAAACTTAAGAAAATTCATGTACATAAGTATTTGCATCCATTTAATTTTAGGCAAGACATGGTTTGAACATCCAGGAGATGCTACCAAAAAAAATCTTTGTGTTTGCGGATGTTCCACATCTGATAAAGCTAATCAGAAACCATTATTTGGATACTGGATTATGTGTGGGCGAACAAATCATAACGCCACAAACTATTAAACAGGTTTTAAACCATACAGCCAAATCAGATCTCAGCATAATGTTTAAAGTCACCGAGGATCATTTGAACATTAATTCATCTGGCAGGCAAAAAGTTAAGTTGGCAACGCAGTTGCTATCCAACACTACTGCCAGTGCCATCAATCGATGCTACACATTAGGTCTTGAAGTTTATAACCCGTGCGAGACTGCAAGTTTTTTTAAACTTAGCAACGATTGGTTTGATATTTTTAATAGCAAAATGTCTAACCTTAATCAAATGGCCAGCCTGCAGCCATTCGGAAAAAATCTTGCAAGCCAGAGAAGCATATTGCAAGAAATGTCAAATATTATGAGCTCTCCAATTATACCCAACAGAACTAAAATAGCGCCATTTCAGAATGTCATTTTAATCAGCAATGCGTCATTGGATGGTCTCCATTCCTACGTGCAAGAAAACTATGGAATGGATTACATCCTGACGAATAGGCTGTCGCAAGATATTTTAGAACATTTTTTTGGTGCGATGAGGGCTCGAGGCGGTATGCACGACCATCCCAGCCCACTTCAATTCAAGTATAGGTTGCGGAAATATTTAATGGGTAATAATAAGTATATGAATAAGTATATGTTAAACAATTATTTAACAATCATTTTTTTAATGTTTAGAATGTTTGTGATTGTCCAAGTGTGTTTTCGTAATTGTGGTAGTACATGTCAAATTTGTATATTTCTTTATTTTGCTCATAGTTAGTTCTTTTTCACTCATTTAGCTAAAAACACCGAAATTTTGAACAGCGACGGGATGAATATAAGCGCAGAACACGTTCCATTTTTGGACTTAGAGTATGATGGAAGATCGCAAGCTAGATCTTGTGAGAATGTGGAAGATTTGGCTGACTTTTCCGATCTGGATAGTTCCTATGCAAATTTGGAAGAACTGACAAACGATGCATTAGAGTATGTGGCAGGCTACATGATTAAGAAGTTTAATATTGCCAACTGTCAGTCCACTGACGCGTCTTATACTTATGTGGATCAAGTCTCGCGTGGAGGACTTAAGAAACCTTCAATGGTTTTCTTAGACAAAATAATAAGACTAGCAAAAATGTTTGTACATTGCCACAAAAGTACCATTGGTATACGTTCAAATGCGCTTAAAAATTTAGAAACAAAAGCGGAAAGTGTTGATTTGCCAAAGCATTTAATAAAATTTTTCTTTAAAATAAGAATATTTTTTGAGTAAAAAATCTCAACACTAAACTAAAAATACAAAAACAAAAGCTTATGGGCCATCGCAAACTATTAAAAATAATGCTTTAAGTCAAAAATAATAATAATAATAATTGTTTTTAGTTATAAAATATATATAAGTTTTGTTATTAAAAATTATTACGTTTGTTTAATCATTTGCGTTTTATTCAAACTCACAATTTTCTTTTACAACGCAACATAATTTCGTCGACCGCATACAAACAAAACACTTTTATACCTAACTCAGCCTGCACTTACAAAACAATTACCCTAACAGAGGCAAGAGGAGTAAAATCAAGAGAGCAACGTGGTGTCTCTGTCGCACTTCCACTTTCATATACATTGGTATCTGGCTCTATCGTATGACACTACCCTGTTAATTGTATCATGGTTGCAGGTCATTTTTAACCAAAAATAGTCAAAATTTATAAAAAATCAAAACTTGTAACAATACTAATTATAGTCAATTAGTTAACAATATTTAAATGCAACCAACCAATTTTTGCAGCGAGATAATTAATGTGTCACACTTAAAATTGAAATGAAGAGTTTTGCACAAATATCAACTTTCTATTAAAGTCATGACTTTGTCTCTTTAAAAAATCCTAACGGACTATAGATTAAAAGCAGATAAGAAACATAATGCATGGAAAAACATCACAAAGCATAAGAGATAAAAATGCCACTTGAAATTTAAAATGTAATTAGAAAAATTTGCACAAATATCAATTTTACTGAGGTATATGTTAAACAATTATTTAACCATTTTTTTAATGTTTAGAATGTTTGTGATTGTCCAAGTGTGTTTTCGTAATTGTGGTAGTACATGTCAAATTTGTATATTTCTTTATTTTGCTCATAGTTAGTTCTTTTTCACTCATTTAGCTAAAAACACCGAAATTTTGAACAGCGACGGGATGAATATAAGCGCAGAACACGTTCCATTTTTGGACTTAGAGTATGATGGAAGATCGCAAGCTAGATCTTGTGAGAATGTGGAAGATTTGGCTGACTTTTCCGATCTGGATAGTTCCTATGCAAATTTGGAAGAACTGACAAACGATGCATTAGAGTATGTGGCAGGCTACATGATTAAGAAGTTTAATATTGCCAACTGTCAGTCCACTGACGCGTCTTATACTTATGTGGATCAAGTCTCGCGTGGAGGACTTAAGAAACCTTCAATGGTTTTCTTAGACAAAATAATAAGACTAGCAAAAATGTTTGTACATTGCCACAAAAGTACCATTGGTATACGTTCAAATGCGCTTAAAAATTTAGAAACAAAAGCGGAAAGTGTTGATTTGCCAAAGCATTTAATAAAATTTTCTTTAAAATAAGAATATTTTTTAGAGTAAAAAATCTCAACACTAAACTAAAAATACAAAAACAAAAGCTTATGGGCCATCGCAAACTATTAAAAATAATGCTTTAAGTCAAAAATAATAATAATAATAATTGTTTTTAGTTATAAAATATATATAAGTTTTGTTATTAAAAATTATTACGTTTGTTTAACATAATTTCGTCGACCGCATACAAACAAAACACTTTTATACCTAACTCACTCGCACTTACAAAACAATTCCCTAACAGAGGCAAGAGAGTAAAATCAAGAGAGCAACGTGGTGTCTCTGTCGCACTTACACTTTCATATACATTGGTATCTGGCTCTATCGTATGACACTACCCTGTTAATTGTATCATGGTTAGGTCATGAGCAACAGAAGGAGCCTGTTGATAAGACCACGCGAGTGCAAGAGAGATAGCATAATTGCTCTCTCGATATTGCTTTATCGTCTTGTTTTTGTGAGCAAAAAAGAGATAGAACGATGTGTGATTTTGTTTACATTTTTCAAAACAACAACACGACTGAAAGCAGCTGCTTTTCGACTAACAACAGGCTCCTAAAAATTGAGCGAGCTCTCTCTCTCGACCTAACCATGTATAATTCAACCATGATGCAAGGTATACTTAAGAAGGTACTCGCGCTCGCTCTCTCGCTCTCTTTTCACTACTTAAATTGTCAGTCTGTTAGCAGCAGTTGTGAGCGACGCATCTCCGCGGACGATTTTTTCGTGTTAAACTTCTTGTGCTACAGACTTTACGTATTTTTGCAATGGCGCCTCCATATTGCTCTGTATGCAAAACTACTTGTGAAATGAGTGAAATGAGCTCAGCAGCAGATATTGGAAAAAATGAATGCATTCGTGGCTGTGCCCATTATTCCCAATTTAAAGTCACTCTCACAGTCCCAAGAAGTGCAACTGAAAAATGCTCTTCCTTTTCAAAAGGGGATTACGATGAGCAACAATTCGTTGCAACAAATGCATAAATTTTTAAGTGAGCGATATGGGAAGGAATATATTCTTACTTCCAGACTGTCTCAAGACCAGCTTGAACATTTTTTTGGCGCAATGCGGTCAAAGGGTGGTTTACATGACCATCCATCGCCAATTGATTTCAAGTTTAGGTTGCGTAAATATATACTGGGTAATTTTGAATAATGTAATTTTAAATCGTTGATTCGTCCAATGTTGTAGTTAGTAAATGTTTAATGTTTTAATGTTAATTCCAGTCTATTTGTCAAATGTAGTAATTAGTAAATGTGCCATGTCTCGAAGTAAGTTTGAATACTTGTAAAATAGTTTTATACGCCTAAATATAATATATTCTTTACAGTTAAATTTAGCACGTATTACAGAACTTTTGGGCACAAAGGGTAATGTAGAGTTCGAAGATGTTCCGTGGATGAATATCAACATAACAGCTTCAGCCGGGCCGCTAGCTGAGTTGTCAGAAGCTGATGATGTCGCGGAACTGTCATCTTTTCCTACACTTCCCGACGATGTTGATGAGCTGACGGAGGATGCCCTTGAATATATGTCGGGATATCTTATTAAAAAATTCAAACTCCAAGAGGAGGACAAGGAGAACTTTTCATTTAGTTGCGTCGACCAAGTTTCGGCGGGATATTTAAAAAAAACCATCAAACGAATTTAAGTCAAGAATATTAGAATTAGAAAAAAAATTTCTGCACACTAATGATGGCAACAAAATATCTATAATTTGACGGAAAGAGGCAGTATTAGGATTAGGACTGATGACACAAAAAATAGGTGAAAACAACCAAAATGTATGTACAAAATAGTAAACGTTATATGTATTGATGGATTTATGTGAAATGTAACCTGTCTATATTTATTAAAAATAAAATCAGACTCCCTGATTAAGGCGGCAAAGCCGTCGAATCGCGTAGGAGGATAATTGAATTTAAATGTTTTTTAAATATCAATGAAACCAACTGGCCGGAACAACCCAGCAACAGTAACATCACGAACATTTTTATACACTGGCCTACAAAATTATACAAAATAACTTTAAACAAGTGGAAACTTTGCAGTCGGACGCAACCGCAATATTTTGCTCTTTTTGAAGTTTTATTGTTACAAAGGTGATAGCTTAAAAAAAAAATAGTAGCCCTCGCAAATCAAAACAAGTGTAAACGTTGCAGTCGGAAGCAACCGACTGCAGTACACTAGATACCTGTATTAAAACCGATAAAAAAGGCCTGATTGCAAGGGGTACGGATGCGGCAGGGGTGTACGCTGCCTTAAAGATTCTCCGATGCAGATGGGGATGCCACCAGCTATATTCCTTCCAAATGTGATGACTCTAGCTCAAAGTTTGTAAAAGGTGGGGAAAGGGGGGCTGGGGGCGGATTGGGCGGGTTTGGGTGGGTGTGGCATCCAAATTGTTGATGCAGATCTTTGTGGAATGTCAATTGCTATCTTCATACCAATGTGGGTGACTCTAGCTCAAAGTTTGTAAAAGGTGGAGAAAGGGGGGCTGGGGGCGGATTGGGTGGGTTTGGGTGGGTGTGGCATCCAAATTGTTGATGCAGATCTTTGTGGAATGTCAATTGCTATCTTCATACCAATGTGGGTGACTCTAGCTCAAAGTTTGTAAAAGGTGGAGAAAGGGGGGCTGGGAGGCGGTATGCGTGGGCGTGGCATCCAACTATTTGATGCAGATCTATGTAGAATGTCAATTGCTATCTTCATACTAAATTTGGTGATTCTAGCTCGAAGTTTGAAAAAAGCGGTTGTAAATGGTGTGGAAAGGGGGCGGAATGGGTGAGTGTGGCTCCAAAACTTTGATGCATATTTTTGGGGGTCGTTACCAGCTATCTTCCTACCAAATTTGGTGGCTCTAGCTCCACAACTCTGGAAGATACACACATTCCCGTTTTTGACGAAGCGTTGGGGCGGATGGGGCAGTATTGGTGGGCGTGGCATCCAAACTTTTGATGCAGTTTTTCGGGGGGTCATCATACCTATTTTAGCACCAAATTTGGTGGCTATAGCTCAAAAACTTTGGAAGATATAGGCTTTTCTGATTTCAAAATGTGGTGGAGGGGGCTGGCGACGGAATGGTAGGGCGTGGCTCCAAAACTTTGATACAGATTTTCGGGGGTCGTTGCCAGCTATCTTCCTACCAAATTTGGTGGCTCTAGCTCCACAACTCTGGAAGATACACGCATTCCCGTTTTTGACGAAGCGTTGGGGCGAATGGGGGCGGCTAGGGCATTATTGGTGGGCGTGGCAATCAAACTTTTGATGCAGTACTTGGGGGTCATCATCACCTATCTTGGCACCAAATTTGGTGGCTATAGCTCAAAAACTGTGGGAGATATAGTCTTTTTTGACTTTAAAATTCGGGGGGCTGGGGGCGGAATGGGGGGCGTGGCTCCAAAATTTTTGATGCAGTTTTTTGGGGGTTGCTAATAGCTATCTTCTTACCAAATTTGGTACTTCTAGCTGTAAGGATGTGCGAAATATGTGGATTTATCGGTATTGGGTTATCGAATTTATCGATTTGTCAGCCTCCCAGTTATCGTAGAACCTCCATCTTGACACTTTAATTTACTATCCCATAGATAAAGAGAATTGGAAAGTTTCAAGTCTCTAGCTTGAAGGGTGTGGAAAAAACTTGCATACATACGGACGGACAGACGGACAGACACCATGACGGACATTGCACAAAACCAATATACTCTTTACCTTCGGTATCGAGTATAATAAGCAATCATGGGAAGAAGATGAGAAAATTATTGCACAAAGCATGAATTTCTATTCCGCTAAATCGTATGATTATATGCGGGATACTTTGGGGTTGAATTTTCCGTCAAAAACATCCTTGAAAGGTGGGCTCCAATCAAATATATGGTTCCGGGTTTTAATGAAAACTTATCGAGCAAATTACGTCAAATATTTTCGAGCATGACCGAAACAAGTAGGCTGTCTTATTATTTGACGAAATTACAATTAAAAGAGGCTTGCACTACAACTCTTGCCGCGATGAAGTGGAAGGGTTTGTTGATGATGGTATAGACAAATTACCTTATTTATGCAAAAACATTTCAGTTTTCATGGTAAGGGGGTTATATGAAAGCTGAAAATATGTTTCAAGTTATTTTGCAACGACGACAGGTATGAAATCTTTACAATTGAAAGAAGCAATAGAAGAAAATATTAGAGTCGCGCAAGGTTTATTTCTTAAGATTCGAGGCATTGTGTGCGACCAAGGCCCGAACAACAGGGCGGCATTTACCAAACTTGGAATTAACGAGGAAAGGCCATTTTTTACAGTTAATGGGCAAAAAATATTCGGCATTTATGATGCATTCATTGTGATGCAGTACAGCAAATCGAAGAAAACTTGGGCGATACCTCAATTTCTAACATTAATGTAGATGCTATTTATTTATGCTATTTATTTGTTTGTTTATTGTCAACTATGATCAGCTGACATAAAATCAGAATTAATTAAAATTAGAATAAAACAAGTAGAAACGTTGCAGTCGGACGCAACCGACTGCGGCATACTCGATACCAGTATTAAAACCGGTAAAAATAGGCCTGAATGCAAAGGGGTACGGATGCGGCAGGGGTGTACGCTGCCTTAAAGATTCTCCGATGCAGATGGGGATGCCACCAGCTATATTCCTTCCAAATTTGGTGACTCTAGCTCAAAGTTTGTAAAATGTAGGGAAAGGGGGGGGGCTGGGGGCGGTATGGGTAGTTGTGGCATCAAAATTTTTGATGCAGATCTTTGTGAAATGTCAATTGCTATCTTGATACCAAATTTGGTGACTCTAGCTCGAAATTTGTAAAAATTGGGGAAAGGGGGGTTGGGGGTGGTATGGGTGGGCGTGGCATCCAAATTTTTGATGCAGATCTTTGTGAAATATCAATTGCTATCTTCATACCAAATTTGGTGACTCTAGCTCAAAATTTGTAAAAATTGGGGAAAGGGGGGTTGGGGGTGGTATGGGTGGGCGTGGCATCCAAATTTTTGATGCAGATCTTTGTGAAATATCAATTGCTATCTACATACAAAATTTGGTGACTCTAGCTCGAAGTTTGTAAAAAGTTGGAAAAGGGGGTTGGGGGTGGTATGGGTGGGCGTGGCATCCAAATTTTTGATGCAGAACTTTGTGGAATGACAATTGCTATCTTCATACCAAATTTGGTGACTCTAGCTCGAAAATTGTAAAAAGTGGAGAAAGGGGGGCGAATTGGAGGGCGTGGCTCCAAAACTTTGATGCAGATTTTTGGGGGTCGTTGCCAGCTATCTTCTTACCAAATTTGGTGGCTTTAGCTCCACAACTCTGGAAGATACACTCATTCCCGTTTTTGACGAAGCGTTGGGGTGGATGGGGGAGGCTAGGGCAGTATCGGTGGGCGTGGTATCCAAACTTTTGGTGCGGTTTTTAGGGGTCATCATCACCTATCTTGGCACCAAATTTGGTGGCTATAGCTCAAAAACTGTGGGAGATATAGCCATTTCTGATTTCAAAATGCGGGGGCTGGGGGCGTAATGGGTGGGCGTGGCTCCAAAACTTTGATGCAGTTTTCGGGGGTCGTCATACCTATTTTAGCACCAAATTTGGTGGCTATAGCTCAAAAACTTTGGAAGATATAGGCTTTTCTGATTTCAAAATGTGGTGGAGGGGGCTGGCGACGGAATGGTAGGGCGTGGCTCCAAAACTTTGATGCAGTTTTTCGGGGGGTCATCATACCTATTTTAGCACCAAATTTGGTGGCTATAGCTCAAAAACTTTGGAAGATATAGGCTTTTCTGATTTCAAAATGGTGGAGGGGGGCTGGCGACGGAATGGTAGGGCGTGGCTCCAAAACTTTGATACAGATTTTCGGGGGTCGTTGCCAGCTATCTTCCTACCAAATTTGGTGGCTTTAGCTCCACAACTCTGGAAGATACACACATTCCCGTTTTTGACGAAGCGTTGGGGCGGATGGGGCAGTATTGGTGGGCGTGGCATCCAAAC
This sequence comes from Scaptomyza montana, assembly GCA_018904305.1. Classification (NCBI taxonomy): domain Eukaryota; kingdom Metazoa; phylum Arthropoda; class Insecta; order Diptera; family Drosophilidae; genus Scaptomyza; species Scaptomyza montana. The sequence goes on from JAEIGR010000143.1 coordinate 221,935, forward strand.
TTTTGATGCAGTTTTTCGGGGGGTCATCATACCTATTTTAGCACCAAATTTGGTGGCTATAGCTCAAAAACTTTGGAAGATATAGGCTTTTCTGATTTCAAAATGTGGTGGAGGGGGGCTGGCGACGGAATGGTAGGGCGTGGCTCCAAAACTTTGATACAGATTTTCGGGGGTCGTTGCCAGCTATCTTCCTACCAAATTTGGTGGCTCTAGCTCCACAACTCTGGAAGATACACGCATTCCCGTTTTTGACGAAGCGTTGGGGCGAATGGGGGCGGCTAGGGCATTATTGGTGGGCGTGGCATCCAAACTTTTGATGCAGTACTTGGGGGGTCATCATCACCTATCTTGGCACCAAATTTGGTGGCTATAGCTCAAAAACTGTGGGAGATATAGTCTTTTTTGATTTTAAAATTCGGGGGGGCTGGGGGCGGAATGGGGGGCGTGGCTCCAAAATTTTTGATGCAGTTTTTTGGGGGTTGCTAATAGCTATCTTCTTACCAAATTTGGTACTTCTAGCTGTAAGGATGTGCGAAATATGTGGATTTATCGGTATTGGGTTATCGAATTTATCGATTTGTCAGCCTCCCAGTTATCGTAGAACCTCCATCTTGACACTTTAATTTACTATTCCATAGATAAAGAGAATTGGAAAGTTTCAAGTCTCTAGCTTGAAGGGTGTGGAAAAAACTTGCATACATACGGACGGACAGACGGACAGACACCATGACGGACATTGCACAAAACCAATATACTCTTTACCTTCGGTATCGAGTATAATAAGCAATCATGGGAAGAAGATGAGAAAATTATTGCACAAAGCATGAATTTCTATTCCGCTAAATCGTATGATTATATGCGGGATACTTTGGGGTTGAATTTTCCGTCAAAAACATCCTTGAAAGGTGGGCTCCAATCAAATATATGGTTCCGGGTTTTAATGAAAACTTATCGAGCAAATTACGTCAAATATTTTCGAGCATGACCGAAACAAGTAGGCTGTCTTATTATTTGACGAAATTACAATTAAAAGAGGCTTGCACTACAACTCTTGCCGCGATGAAGTGGAAGGGTTTGTTGATGATGGTATAGACAAATTACCTTATTTATGCAAAAACATTTCAGTTTTCATGGTAAGGGGGTTATATGAAAGCTGAAAATATGTTTCAAGTTATTTTGCAACGACGACAGGTATGAAATCTTTACAATTGAAAGAAGCAATAGAAGAAAATATTAGAGTCGCGCAAGGTTTATTTCTTAAGATTCGAGGCATTGTGTGCGACCAAGGCCCGAACAACAGGGCGGCATTTACCAAACTTGGAATTAACGAGGAAAGGCCATTTTTTACAGTTAATGGGCAAAAAATATTCGGCATTTATGATGCATTCATTGTGATGCAGTACAGCAAATCGAAGAAAACTTGGGCGATACCTCAATTTCTAACATTAATGTAGATGCTATTTATTTATGCTATTTATTTGTTTGTTTATTGTCAACTATGATCAGCTGACATAAAATCAGAATTAATTAAAATTAGAATAAAACAAGTAGAAACGTTGCAGTCGGACGCAACCGACTGCGGCATACTCGATACCAGTATTAAAACCGGTAAAAATAGGCCTGAATGCAAAGGGGTACGGATGCGGCAGGGGTGTACGCTGCCTTAAAGATTCTCCGATGCAGATGGGGATGCCACCAGCTATCTTCCTTCCAAATTTGGTGACTCTAGCTCAAAGTTTGTAAAATGTAGGGAAAGGGGGGGCTGGGGGCGGTATGGGTAGTTGTGGCATCAAAATTTTTGATGCAGATCTTTGTGAAATGTCAATTGCTATCTTGATACCAAATTTGGTGACTCTAGCTCGAAATTTGTAAAAATTGGGGAAAGGGGGTTGGGGGTGGTATGGGTGGGCGTGGCATCCAAATTTTTGATGCAGATCTTTGTGAAATATCAATTGCTATCTTCATACCAAATTTGGTGACTCTAGCTCAAAATTTGTAAAAATTGGGGAAAGGGGGGTTGGGGGTGGTATGGGTGGGCGTGGCATCCAAATTTTTGATGCAGATCTTTGTGAAATATCAATTGCTATCTACATACAAAATTTGGTGACTCTAGCTCGAAGTTTGTAAAAAGTTGGAAAAGGGGGGTTGGGGGTGGTATGGGTGGGCGTGGCATCCAAATTTTTGATGCAGAACTTTGTGGAATGACAATTGCTATCTTCATACCAAATTTGGTGACTCTAGCTCGAAAATTGTAAAAAGTGGAGAAAGGGGGGGCGAATTGGAGGGCGTGGCTCCAAAACTTTGATGCAGATTTTTGGGGGTCGTTGCCAGCTATCTTCTTACCAAATTTGGTGGCTTTAGCTCCACAACTCTGGAAGATACACTCATTCCCGTTTTTGACGAAGCGTTGGGGTGGATGGGGGAGGCTAGGGCAGTATCGGTGGGCGTGGTATCCAAACTTTTGGTGCGGTTTTTAGGGGGTCATCATCACCTATCTTGGCACCAAATTTGGTGGCTATAGCTCAAAAACTGTGGGAGATATAGCCATTTCTGATTTCAAAATGCGGGGGCTGGGGGCGTAATGGGTGGGCGTGGCTCCAAAACTTTGATGCAGATTTTTGGGGGTCGTTAACAGCTATCTTCCCACCAAATTTGGAGGCTCTAGCTCCACAACTCTGGAAGATACACGCATTCCCGTTTTTGTCGAAGCGTTGGGGAGGATGGGGGCGGCTAGGGCAGTATTGGTGGGCGTGGCATCCAATCTTTTGATGCAGTTTTTGGGGGGTTATCATCACCTATCTTGGCACCAAATCACCACAAGGCTTGATAGCAAATTGTGGTGGGTTTGGGTGGGCGTGGCATCCAACTATTTGATGCAGATCTTTGTGGAATGTCAATTGCTATCTTCATACCAAATTTGGTGACTCTAGCTCGAAGTTTGTTAAAAGTGGAGAAAGGGGGGCTGGGAGGCGGTATGCGTGGGCGTGGCATCCAACTATTTGATGCAGATCTATGTAGAATGTCAATTGCTATCTTCATACTAAATTTGGTGATTCTAGCTCGAAGTTTGAAAAAAGCGGTTGTAAATGGTGTGGAAAGGGGGCGGAATGGGTGAGTGTGGCTCCAAAACTTTGATGCATATTTTTGGGGGTCGTTACCAGCTATCTTCCTACCAAATTTGGTGGCTCTAGCTCCACAACTCTGGAAGATACACGCATTCCCGTTTTTGACGAAGCGTTGGGGCAGCTGGGGGCGGCTAGGGTGGTATGGGTGGGCGTGGCATCCAAACATTTGATGCAGTTTTGGGGGTCATCATCACCTATCTTGGCACCAAATTTGGTGGCTCTAGCTCAAAAACTGTGGGAGATATAGGCTTTTCTGATTTCAAAATAAGGGGGGCTTGGGGCGGAATAGGTGGGCGTGGCTCCAAAACTTTGATGCAGTTTTTTGGGGGTCGTTAACAGCTATCTTCCCACCAAATTTGGAGGCTCTAGCTCCACAACTCTGGAAGATACACGCATTCCCGTTTTTGACGAAGCGTTGGGGTGGATGGGGGCGGCTAGGGCAGTATGACTTAAAAAAGACGGGGGGCTGGGGGCGGAATGGGGGGGCGTGGCATCCAAACTTTTGGTGCGGTTTTTAGGGGGTCATCATCACCTATCTTGGCACCAAATTTGGTGGCTATAGCTCAGATATGGGCTATTTTGACTTAAAAAGACGGGGGCTGGGGGGCGGAATGGGGGGCGTGGCATCCAAACTTTTGGTGCGGTTTTTAGGGGGTCATCATCACCTATCTTGGCACCAAATTTGGTGGCTATAGCTCAGATATGGGCTATTTTGACTTA